>JAODAL010002018.1:0-209256 GCA_025379985.1 Phyllomedusa bahiana
GTGACAGTTAGTCGATGTATTGTTTGGGAGCATAGCGCATCTTCATTTATAGAATGGCGACAATCCCAGAACGCCTTTGGACATGCCATGCTTTGTTGAAAATCCCGCCCTTTTTTTCGGGCCGGCATTCAGCTATGCGCGTGTCATTTTCCGGCATTTAACCGGAAAGTGAGGGGGTTTTTCATTTCCCGGGCATCCCGAAATACCCGGGAACGCCGTAAAAACCCATACAAAAAATAGGCACATTGCTCATGGGAATCGGGAAGCGAGCATGCATGTTTTTTTTTACTTAAACACTGGGTAAGTTTACCATACTCTTGGGGCCATTAAAGACATAAAAGGGGGAGAGAGACAAATTGCTCTTTTCCCCTCTTATTTTGGGGTGCCAGCGTACTAAGGTCGGGGGAAATTTTTATCGTCTTTATCCCCTGGCGCACTTGACAAGTACATTTTTTCATAAAAATTAAATACATGTTTTTTGAAAATTTCGTTATATACGTATTCTTTTTCCACAGGAGAAAAATTTTTAAATCCCCTGATGAACCCTAGAATTGTATGGGGAAAAAAAAACGCTCGGGATAGCTGGGATTTAAAAGGTTTTATACACGCATGAGTGATATTGTCTGTCTTAAAGCGGGCCGCTCTTTATCGGGCGTTTCTCCACTGGCAGATATGCACAGTATGCGTATCACTAGGATGTAGGGTAAGTATAGGGGTTTAATATTAATATTTTTAAAAAAAGATAAGAAAAAGTTATTTTTTTCAGGGATTATTTTTGCAGTATTTTTGGGGTAAAAATCCTCTGTTCGTATAGAATTTGAGAGTCCAACCACCTCTCTGTTCAGAACGGAGAGGTTTGGGAATTCGTTTAGGAGATAGGTGCAGCCCAAACTATCGGGCAATAAGGATATCCTTGCAATATGCCATCAATGTTTGTGGTAAGACAACCCCTTTAAGGTGAACCTGCACTGTAAATCCATAGCAACTTCGCAATGTGTAAAATCAAATATGCACATGTACTTTACATACAGAAATACTGACTATATGAAACATATAATAACATAAGAACATTTTTCATCCATTAATATATCTAGATTTTTTAGAATGTGCCCATATTAGGTGTGTTGAATGTGATCTATGACAGTATTGCAAATTAGAAAGAGGAACATCTCTCCTTGAGGCAAGGAGAGCACCTAATGGGGTGTATAGTTTGAATTGCCTTTTTGCCCTCTACTAAGCATCTACATATCACAAGGCATTATGGGAAAGGAGTTGAGAATCTCAAGCACCCTCTGTTGGATGTAACAAATCCTCAATGTGCTTTTGACCCATTGGGTTTTGGGAAAGCAAAAAGGATACTTAGCCAAGCCAGTATTTCTCATCTGCATACAGCTGTTTTGGATTTTGGGTTTCCCCATCAGGAGGCAGGGATAAGGGGGGTGTGTGGGGGTCAATGGTGGCTCAAAAGGGGAACATCTCTCCTTGAGCGGAAAAAGCACCAAATGATGTTAATTTGAATTGCCTTTTTTTTGGGCCCCCTCTAACATCTGCATATCACAAGGCATTATGGGGGAAAGGGGGGGAAGTCAAGCGCCTCTAGTGGATGTAACAAAAACCCAATTCCTTTTTTACCTTGGGTCTTCGGAAAACAAAAAGGATATTTTGCCAAACCATACCTCTCACTGCATACAGCTTTTCGGGATGTTTCTTTTCCCCCATCATGCAGAGCAGAGTGATACGGGTGGCTGGTGGGGGGCAAGATGGGTAAGAAAGGGGAAAGTCTCTCCTTGAGACGAGGAGAGCTCTAAATGCAAATTTGGTATTGCAAATTGTAATTTATTCTTCTAAAATCACGCGCCATGTTACATTGATCCATTTCATGAAATGTTTTCACTGTTCTGGAATGTTTTTATTTTAGGAAGGGTGGGATGGAACCGTCTGGTTGGTTTACAATCACTGCGGTAATTAGGAACGCTCCACCGCCAGCTGCTCAAATGAAAAATTACATTAAAAAGTCATCTGTAACATTGATATTATTCCTTGACCTTTTAGTGTAAACTGGTTGGGAATATCCAAAACTGCTTTACATTTAGCAAGAATGACTGCCATGTATAGAATACATTTCATACTGCTGGCTCAAAGTGTAGCTGTCACGCAGACGAACTCCTTTAAATGAAGGCATTTGACACATGCTTTAATTAAGACAGGCAAGTGGTCCGATTGCCCCTGCTGAGTGGTCCCTTGGGGTGTTATTACACATGATTTGTTTGTGAAGCATAAACAAAGCATTGAGCATGCTTCTGAAAACAAATGCGCTTCATGTTTTTGAACCAATTTTTATTGATATATTTACCTAAAATCAAAAAGACGTGTTTTTATGTAGTTTTAAATGCATAAAAAAATACTTCTAATAGCATAAAAACTCTATTGTAAAGGGGTCTTTTAGATCTTTAGCTCTTTCTGTTCACACTGCAGAGAAACACTGTAATCCACTGTAACTAACAGACACTAATGGCGACATGTCCCAACACGCCAATGCCAGTTTTTGTTTTTTTTTACCAGCAAGGCATAAGTTTTATTGAAAACACTGAAAAAGAGTGATACAATTATCCAAGCATGTCAATACAGTATACAGTGATCTGAAACAAGTCATGCTTACATTGGAAGACATACATACACAGTGTCAATAAGAACCAAGGATCAAGAATAAAACCCAAACATAAACATAAGCCAAGTTATGATCACAAAAGATGAATTAGTACAGGCAGATATAAACACCTAAAAGAGGGAGCTGCGTTCAATGTATATTACTAAGTACTACCGTCCATGCTAAGGGTGAGTAATCCAGGGGACTCGTAGGCGTCCGATTTATTTAATTATTTATGTGTTTTTCTATGTAACTATCTATTCTTTCTTTCCCTTCTTTCCCTTCTCCACTATCCCTACTAGTTTCAGCAGCTCAGTGGGCTTGGAGCCAATGGTCACTACTTATAGTAAGGTGAGGTCGTCCAGGGAGACCAATTTTTCCTAACTATGGCCACCTTATGGGGCGGGACTAATAGACTGGTTTCTGCGTGAAACTGGATGTTTAATCTGGATATGATTTCTGCAAGGGGGGGGGGGTAGCAGAAGAATTCGATGAAGCCGCTATCGTAAAGCGAGCAGCAATCAGAACGTGGGCTAGCGTTGTGTGCCACTCATATGGTAATGTGTCATAAAGCAAATCTAGTAGCGCCATTTCAGGAGAGAGGGTGAATTCCGTCCCGAGAATGTCTCTAATTAGTTTTTCTACACTGTTTCACAAGGGTTGGATCCCCGGGACAACTCCAACCAAAATGTGTAGTAGTGAGCCAATTTGTCCGCGCTGTCTCCAACAGGAGTTAGAGTATCCTGGAGTCGAATGCGCAATTCGTGTGGGGGTAAGATACCATCTCAGAACTATCTTTCTGTTTAATTCTAGGTGGTTGGCACAGCTGGAGTGTTTTCGTACGATATTAATGGCTTGAGACCAGCACTCTTGGGAAAAGGTCCAACCCAGGGAGCTCTCCCAGTGAGCCTCATAGTCTGGCTTAACTGATGCTTCCTCGTCAAAGAGGGTTCGGTAGGCAGCCGATAGACTACCCTTGGTTGAGACATTGGTCCATAGTAGCCTATGGAAAGGGGAGGAGGGGCCCTCCTTTTCTGGCCATTTCATGGCTTGCACTGCGTGTCTAATTTGAAGGAAGAGATAGAATTGACTACGGGTATTGGTAATCGACTGCTCAGTTCTTCAAAATGAACAAAAGTGGTGATCCCGTCTCAGTTTCTCCCACAGTGTGGATTCCTAAATCTATCCACAAGCTGCGTGGGTACATCTGGGGCTAGGCATATAATATAGCCCAGCGGCATCTATTGTTAGTGACCTAACTCTCCTGTCGCAACTAAATGTTTTTTGCCAAGCTTTTTACTGCGTGAGACATGGTTTGAGTGGGCTTAGTGAAGGTGTGTTTCCGCCAAACAACATAGCTAACGGGTTAGTCCCTAAAAGTACCTCTGGAAATCGTGGAGTTCTCTAACGACACCCAATGTTGGGTCTATGACGAACACCAGTATGCGGAAGGAGCGGTTCCAAGACAGAGGCAAACGTTGTATTTGATGGAGGTTGGGAACCGATAGGCCCCCAGTGTCAGATTTCCTGAATAGGTGTTGTCTATTTATTCTGGGCTTTTCATGCTCCAGAGGTGGTTCTGCAAGTTGGTAATGTATTCTTTGGGGAAGAGGAATGGTAACGATCTGGAGATGTAGAAAAACTTGGGTAATAATAATATTTTTGTCACATTAATGCGTGCTAGCCAAGAAGTTGGAATTTTATTAAGTCGGTAATTTCTTCTGTGAATGTTTTACCTAGTTACTGTTAGATTCTGTTAAATTTGGTGGTTTCTATGTCCGGGAAGATTTTAATACCTAAGTAGGTGATGTGGGAAGAGGCCCAATTAAAATCAAACTGGGAGTGTTGCTGTTATAGGGTGTGGGCGCAGTTGAGTTGGAGGAATACAGATTTTGAAATATTAAATTTATAATAAGATATCCGAGCTTACCTGTCCAGCAGAGAGAGGGAGAGCAGGAACGGGAGATCTCAGGGTTCTGCGCTATGATGAGGATATCTTCTGCGTACATATTTACTTTGGGGAAACCCGCCACAGATAGAAATTTTCCCTCTATGCCCCTTAGCTTTCCTGATGTTTCTGCCAGGGGTTCTGCACAGAGGTCGTAAATCAACGGTTGACAGAGGGCAACCTTGTCTTGTGCCATTTGTTTATGTAAAACCCTTGGACAGACAGGAAGCCAGAGGAAAAACACCCTGGCAGAAGGGAAGTATAAAGGGAGGTGTTTGGCCGAGAAGATTCTGCCCTGAAATCCAAATGTCCGCAGGACTTCTTCATGTAATCCCAATTTATTCTGTCGAACGCTTTCTCTCCATCCAGAGAGAAGAGAGAAAAAGGCAACTTCTGTGTGTGGGCTACTTGCATAATGTTCAGTACTCTTCGTATACCATCTCTGGCTTGTCTACTCTTAACGAAACCTACTTGGTCAGCATTAATTAAATAGGAGAAAATCATTGAGTCTGTTGGCCAAAATTTTAGAGTATATTTTAATGCCCTGTGTTCATTTAGCGAGAGGGGCCTGTAATTTGTGACTAGATCTTCTGGCTTGCCGGACTTGTGTATAGTTGAGATGTGAGCACAGAGCATTTCTGCAGGGGGAGCTCCCTTATCTCCCTATGAAAATTGAAGAGACTAGACAGATGGGGAGAGGAGATGGGAGAACAGCTTGTAATATTCATTGGAAAGCCATCTGGTCCAGGGATTTGTTACATTGTAGTTTAGAGATTGTTTGCTGGACTTCCTGTTATGAGAAAAGGGTTTTTTAAAATCTTTAATTGATTTTGTGTTAGGGACGGGAGGAGACTTCCTTTAAGAACTCTTCAAATGGCTGCGTCTGAGACTGGGGGAGTGTTAGTATCCAATTGTAAATTGTAAGTGACTGTATAATCTTGCAACGCATTAGAGATCTGTTGCGGATAAAGGATCCGGCCAGATGTGGGAGAGGTAATGAAAGGGGATCCATGTTTTAGCCTGCTGAATTTTCACTCTCCGCCCCAGGATTCTACTTGGCCTATCCCCCTGAAGGTAGAAATTCCAGCGGAGTTTGCTTAAAATGAAATTCATATTTTTTGCAAATGTAGTGTGTGTAGTTTGGTCCTAAGTGCAGTGAGTTTTTCTTTGGGGGTTTAGTGGGCTTCAGTTTGAATTGGGGTTCTAATTTTTTTATCTCATCTAAAGTAGTGTGAAGCAGAGACCCCTGTTACGCCTCTCTCTGGCCGCAACTTTCATGCACCCCTCCTCTAAATATGCCTTTGAGCGCACCATAAATTTTCTTCAGAAGGAGCCGTGGGGCGTTTAATTCGAAGTAGTCTGAAAAGCTTTAGTTATCTCTTTGGTGATTCTTTCGGATTTGAGCAGAAAATTGTTCAATCGCCAGGGGAGTTTGGGAAAACAGGGGTGTTGGCCTATATTTAAAGTTAAAAAGATAGGGGCATGATCCGACCAAGTTTTAGTTCCAATTTGAGAGTTTGTGACTAGAAGTAGCGCTGCCCTAATTTCAGTAGGAAAAGTCTTCTAGAATGGAATCTTTACTGCAGAAAAAGAAAGTAAAGTCTTTCTCCAAGGGATGAGCATATCTCCAGGGATCGGCAGGTTTTCTTCCGCAATGAGACCGTTCAATGGTGGAAACTTTTGGACCCCTAACCTGATATCTACAGACCCATCCAAGACTGCATTAAAGTCTCCGCATATTATTATGTTGCCTTTGGCTTCTTTCCTAACCCTAGTTAGTATCTTTCTAAGATAGGAAATCTGGTGTTGGTTAGGGGCATAGATTCCAATTAATGTGCACGGGGCAGCGTTAAGGGAGCATCATAGAATTATAAAACGACCCTGCTCATCTACTATGAGGTCAGACAAAGAAAGACACCGAATTTTTAATGAAAAAGGATACCCCTGCTTTTTTTACGTTAAGTGAAGAGTGATATGCCCGAGAAAAGTTTCTATTCTGCAGTCTAAAGGAATCTTTTTTACAGATATGTGTTTCTTGAACACAGACCACCTCTGCATGCGATCTAGATACCCTTTCCAAAATAAAGATCTTTAAAAAGGGGAGTTTAGCCCGTTAGCATTTAGGGACATGATTTTTATCCCCATTGAAGCACAGCAAGGGTGTTGTGTAGGAGTGGAACAATGTTCCCACCCCTCTTCAGGATGCCTGTGGAGGAAAGCATGTTAAGATAAGCTTGGCTTGAACAATCTAACATATTATTAAACCGGTTGTAAGAAGAAAACAACAACATTATGAAGGATTCAAAGGAGAGAAGGGATTCCCTAGGTTGGGAATCAAAGGTGGGGCAAGTCATTGCCTATAATCCAGAGGACAGGCACACCCAAGGTGGATAAGGGGCAAGTTGACCCCAGTGAGAGCTAGAGAGAACCCTCCAGCATGGCTTAGGGAGGAAGACCCGCATCACTCTGGGGGTCTAGACCTGGATCTGGTGCGAGCCCTTATGTCCAACCATAGCGGTTGTTTATCAACTCTGGTCTGAGCTGCTTCTTTCTGATTGGGCTAGCTTCTGTGGAGAAAGTAGATTTTCCAATTTCGAAGAGTTAGACAGGCCTCATTTTGGAGTGTTGCAGATGAATGAGTTTCCGTTCTTTGTTATATCAGTTTCACAGGAACCCCCGCGATACTGGATTTCCTTTTCACGAAGGATCTTGTGTATGTTTTTAAATTCACGACGTTTCATCATCGTTGCTGCTGATAGGTCCCGGGAAGATGGACAGCGCTTGAAAACGATCTGGGAGCGCGTCTGATCTGCGTAAGGGGACCGGAGGGAAACTCTTCTTTATTGTTATAAAAATGGATTCTAGCGATGTATCTCTAGGGACTGTGTAGGAAGGTTCTTCGGTTTCGGCAATCTGTGAACCCTATCAAAGGGAAGGTCCTAGTGTGGAGGCATTTGGTAAGACCGAAGCCATCAGGGCAGTGAGGAAGGCGTTTATTGATCCGGGGTTATAGTTTCGGGGATTCCCCGTATTTTATATTTTGCACCTTTGACCTGTCTTCCAGGTCCAGGACTTTTTGATGATAGGCACCACCCCTCCTCAAGATTGCTGTTAGCGTCTATCAGATCGTTATGGGACTTAGCAAATTCAGACATTTTGTGTTCAATGTGGTCTGTACGTGAGCTAAAGAAATGAAATTTATTCTTCAAATCATCCATCATCTGTTTTATGTCCGATTGGAGGAGGATCTGAAAGAGGAGAACAGGGCTGTAGGGCAGCCACTGTGAGAGGTTGAGAGTTTTGGAAGATCCTGGTGTTCTAAAGGGCCACTGATTCCCCTCTAGAAGACGGAGTGGGGGACGAGGGAGGGGGATATCTTAAAATTTCCCCTTTGGTTTGCGTAGAGGAAAAGTAATTCTGGGAGCTTTGATGGTTTGTTGCTCGGATCTTTTTTGGGGGTGCCCCCCATCTTTTCCAGCGGGCAGCAAGGAAAGTGTAAACAGAGGGGGGAATTCAAGGGGTGTTTGGTTGGTCTCAGGCTATATCCCAATCTGTGAGAGGCTACAAGAGTCTCGGCGTGCAGAAGCAGGTGGCCCGCCGCATCCGTTAATTTAGAAAATCTGCAGGAGGGGTGCAAGGATGGGATAACAATGGTACACCCTTAATGAAGCTTTATAGGCAGAACTGTCCGTACTTAAAGGCCTGAGCACTGTATGAGGAACCTCTGGCAGATGAGTGTAGGTCTCTGCAGTTACCGACCCGGTGTGATCGACTTGAAACAGGGGGCAGGGAGGCGCTTGGGGTGGGGCTCAGGGCTGTTAAACCCCAGGTGGAGGGCGCAAAGTATTAACAGTTCCGTGTACTGCGTTTAGGCAGGCCCAGAACTTTATCTCCCGCAGCTAAGTCCGTTATACTTCAAAGGAGACTAGGGCAGGGGCACAGGATAAAGGTTCACGTTGTTGGTGCTGTTAAAGGAGGTTTCACCAAGTGGTAATGCCCAGGGCTGGTTATAAGAAAGCAGGGACGATGGGCTGAAGAATCTTTTTGTGTTGTATTTGAGGCAGCTTCAGATTTTGGGCCGGAGAGCCAATGCGGTGTTTGTCTGAAGCTTGTAAAGCGTGGGGTTACTGCGGGGTGGTCCTCTGGGATGAACCGCTCGGAGTTGAGGCAAGTGACCCACAAAATGGCCCCGAGGCAGAAGGGCCCCAAAATGGAGGTTAAATGGGGCTATAAACCCCCCGTTGTGGAAGTCAGTCGGCTGCCACTCCTAGCCCTGTTATTGGAATGTCCCTCCCTTGTGTCCTTGCTATAGAGTAGCTGTTAGGGGGCCCGTTGGGCGCTAACGGCCACACGGGATAGGGGAGGTGTGCCACAAAAAAGGCGCCGTGCGCTGGGACCTGCAGGCCGGTCTCCTCTGCTGCGCCAAAAGATCCCGCCGAAGCAGTACCTCGATCCCGGGGCCGGAGAAAGTAATAGAGCGCGGAGGTTTCTTCAGGTGCCGGCGACGTGCAGTCAGGTGAATCCTCTCGCCGCTTCCCCTTCTGCGCTGTGACCAGCGGGAAATCACCGCTGTCTGGGTTGTCTCGCTGCCCGTACAGGCCTCGGCTCCCGCTCCGACGCTATGGTGCACGGAATCGCTCGTGGAGGGTCTCAAAATGTGCCCTGCAGCTAGTAGGTGCTGGATCAGAAGGTCGGTGAGCGATCTGGGGGCTTCTAAGGCTTGTTTGTGCCGCTTCTTTGGAGGTCTGATCAGGACCTCTCACCGAGTACGTCCACTCACATTCCTGGCTAGGCCACGCCCCCCGCCAATGCCAGTTTTTTGTTCTATTTTGTGGCAAACCCACTTTTTACGCCATATTCTTGTTGTAAATGGACTGTCATACACCAAATCTAGGCGCATTATAAGCCGGGAACGACATTTTGTAATGCGCCTAAATATGGTGCACTGTGCGCCCCCATCGCGAAATGCGCATACCATATACTGCCAATGATATGCTATGTGCCGAGTGTTGAGCAATGCGCCCTTTTTTGATGCAATGCGCCCTTTTTGATACGATGTGCCATTTTAGGCGCATTAAGTAATCTATATAAGGTATACCTGGCGCCAATTTTTAGAAAGTATCGGACTTTCAGGCGAACTTTATACTGATTTAATGCACCTAAAACTAGCATAGATACGCCACTTTTCGGACATGTCACCCTCATAGAGGACCTATAGCATGTGTCCTGTCTTGTCTGTAGTAAAAACTTATGTTCCCTGTGAAATAACAATCCTGGGGCATCTTCTCTTATAACTCTGTGTTGTGCTGTTCCTCTGTTATTCCTTCTAGAAATGTATTATTGAATTTGTCAGTGGGGTGTTATCCTTTTACACCCCTTTGAGAACTGAAATGGAAACACCCAGTTGACTGATTCAGTAACACATTTCTAGAAGGAATAACAGAGGAACAGCACAACACAGAGTTACAAGAGAAGATGCTCCAGAATTAGCATGTCAGGGTAGTTCACATATCCGCTTCAACTACAAACCAGGACAACCTGTCTTCGGACAAGTGCCTAATTAGTTATATGTTTTCCTGTTGCTAATGAGTAATTGCTATAATTGTAAATGAAAGTGCCCAAAATGGGGAATATCTCTCCTTGGGGAGATCGCCATAAAGACGTGTGGAGTTTTTAATTTCCTTTTGCCCTCCACTAAGCATCTGCATATCACAAGGCATTATGGGAAAGGAGCTGAGAAGCAGATGCTTAGTGGAGGGCAAAAGACAATTCAAAACTCCCCACGTTTATATTGCGCTCTCCACAAGGAGAGATATTCCCCTTTCGGAGCCACTCATTGCCTCCCACCCAGTAAGCCAGTATCTCTCTGCTCTGCACTGATGAAGGGCAAAACCCTGAAACAACTGCTGTATGCAGATGGGTGATACTGGCTTGGCTAGTATCCCTTTTGCTTTCTAAAGACTCAGTGGGTCAAAACCAAATTGAGGATTTTGTTACATCCAATAGAGGGCGCTTAAGCTTCTTAGCTCCTTTCCCATGATGCCTTGTGAAGTGCCCAAAATGGTAAAAGTAGATGTTGTATTATCCTACCATTTAAACACACACTTATTAAAGAGAATATTTTAAACATGCTTCCTAAACATGGCCATCCCTGAAATATGAATACTTGAAAAAGCAGAAATAGGAAATGAACATATATACTCTCTTTCAATATCAATGTATAGCTATTTTACATGTAACTCATGTTTTATTATGTTTTTGACTAGTTACACTTACATGGAATTCACTTTCTCTTCTGGTCCTTGGACTTGTCCTTGTACAGTGCCTTGTCTTGTATTTTTTACCCATCCAACCACACCAAGTTTTCTTGCTTCATCTTCTGTGTACTGAACCGAATGACATAAAAGTAATCTTATAATAGCATAAAATGTGTACAACTCAAAGATCATTTTTGGTTAGATTTTTTTTTTATTATCCACTAAGGCTATGTTCACACGGGTTAAATTGGGGCGCAATTCGCCACGTATTTTGCGCCATACTGCGCTCAAATACGAGCTAAATGCGCCCCATAATTACAGTAATCTACAGTTCTCATAGAGAACTATGGATTACGCCTCCTCTTCCCAGGCGTACAATACCACGCGCGGGGAGATAAGTGACATGTCAATTACTAGCAGCGAATACGCGTCGCTAGTAATTAAAGTCTATGGGGCCGGCAGGCTCCTGGTCGGCGCGAGCTCCCGAAGACACGGCATAATTGCGGGGCGTAAGTACGCCCCGCAATTATGCCGTGTCAACTTAGCCTTACAGGGGTCCCACAACATACAGTATTTAGTTCCGGGATGACCTTATTTCTATAGTTTGGTCTTCAGTGTCTCCACTTAGGTATTCCGCCATTTTTGGTGGGTCTATTTTAGTTACATATGCTCTGGTTACTGACGCCGTGCTAGAGCATATGTGTTTTATATCCTTTTTTCTTCTCTGATGACGTCCGTGTTTCCAGTCTGCGTGCTGGCATCGCACGTGGTCGTGATTCATGTGACGGACTCAGTTAGACAAATGGGATATTTTTATTATCGGGACCACAAGGTAACAAGGGATATTGCTTTCAGCTGTTTGTCTCTTTACCCTATTGGATGTGATAACCTTTTTAAGGGAGGTGAAGTTAGTTGTGTGTTACCCCCTGACGAAGCCAGGTGTGGAGAAATGCGCGTTGGGGTCTGTCTGTGCCTCCTCTGGGTGGGTATGCGCTCTTACTATGGGTGATTATATGGTGATATATCATTGACTGTTTGTATATTTATATGTATATTTGGTTATATACTATGTTACTTATTTGACATGATTATGCACCTTATGCATACCACCTAGTGTGGGCTTGTATCTTTGTGGCACCACCATTTTTAGCTATATGTATTTGGTCTTTGTATTTTTGTGTTTTTACTATACATTTGGAAATTAATAAAAAGTTTTGTATATATGTACTTTTGTATTTTTGGTAGTTTTTTCTATATTGGTGCTGGTTAGAATTTTGGTTTACTACCTTGTTTTATTATGATTTTTTGATATATTGGCGTTGTTTGTTGTAGGTTATTTATCCATATATCAGAATGGATTTTTGTTCAAAAGAAGCAATCTGGCTTTCAGAAGCAGATGCTATTTTTGGTGGTCCCACGGATACTGTTGAGTTGGATAGCATTGCTCTAAGGGAGCTAAAAAATGAAATTTAAAAATCTACTCCATAGAAGGATTAAAATCTGGTGGAACCAGTTTTTCCTATCAAGTTACCTTAACAAGTGATTAATTCCTTGTGGCCTGCGGATCCAAATTTTTCCATCTTATGGTTTTAATGATGAATCCTTTTGTTCCAAATGGGAAGAAGCTTGTACATCATGTTCTCGTACATTTATGCAATTGATTGTGGATTTAAATATACGCTCTTTGGAGAAGTTAATGAAACAAATTGATGAAGTTGAGAAACAACTAATAGAGTTATTGTCTCCAGAGTTGTGGGCAAAATTTAAAAAAGAAATTGATGATCTTTCAGTTGGTTGGGAGAAGCAAATTAAGAGGGGTAAATCTAAAAAATTTCAACGTGATTTTTCGGATGTTCAAAATAATCGTATCTATAAATGGCGGCAGAAAAAAGTATCAGATAAGAGACGTACATCATCAGTATCATCAAGGATGTCGTCAAGTGTTGGGTCAACATCATCCAATACGTCAAGACAGAGATATGTGAAAAGAAAAAATGCACCTGAGAGTAGGTCCATTGGAAAACGACAGATGATGGATTTACCTATGAGTGAGAATAAATCGGCACTTCAGGTAGTTAATGTTTCGGATATAAAATTATCTGAAATCCAATTACGGGTGTTAAGTAGGGGTTTAACTGTTTCCCCTTCATCTAAATTTGATTGTTTTACAGGTATAAAAGATAAGCATCTTTTTGCACAAAAATTAATTTTTAAAAAATTATTTCATCAAGACCCGCCCGTGGGACAGCTCTCCACAACACAGGAACAGGAAGCTCAAAAAATTTTAGAGGATCTTTTGAGCGAACAAACCAATGTGGAAAATCTGACTGACAAACAGGGTAAGTTTCCTTTTTCCCTTCTTCCATCAACTAAGAAATATCCGTCTCTTTTTTTTCTTCCTAATATCAAACTATTTGTGGAGTTGGTTGAAAGGGAATTTAGTCGGATTGAACCATCTATTCTAAATGATAATTGTACAAAGGAAGAAAGGATTGCTCTGCGTGAACTTCAACAACGTAAGGATGTAATTATAAAACCAGCGGATAAGGGTGGTAATGTGGTTCTGTGGCCGGCAAAACTTTATGAGAAAGAAGCTTTGAGACAGCTGAGAGAGAAATCACATTATCAACAGCTTACCTTTAACCCACTTCTAAAATTTAGATCAGAACTATCTTCTATTTTGGATGAGGCAGTACAGAAAGGTGTGATCACCAAACAACAAAGTGATTGTCTCTTACCCACTGATCCCACAATTCCAACATTATATATTTTGCCGAAGATTCACAAAAATGAAAAGAACCCCCCGGGTCTTCCGATTATTTCGGGTAAAAATAACTTATGTGAACCTATCTGTAAGTTTATTGACTATATATTACGACCATTTGTGGAGATCTTACCATCTTATGTGAAAGATTCTTCAATATTCTGCGCAAAATGAAGGGGTTCAGTTTAGAGTCAAATATGCTAATTGTAACATGTGATATTGAATCACTGTATACATCGATTAGACACTCAGATGGGTTAGAAGCGGTTCGCTTCTTTCTTTCAACCTCAAATTTGGATTCGGATCTATGTGATTTTATTTTGATCAGTCTTGAATTTATATTGACCCACAATTTTTTTATTTTCCGGGAATCTTTTTATGTACAATCGCAAGGTACAGCAATGGGCGCATGTTGTGCGCCCACGTACGCCAACCTATTTTTAGGTTGGTGGGAAAGAAAGATCTTTCTGACTGATTCCCCCCATTTTGTTGAGAAAGTACAATCTTGGAATAGATATATCGATGATGTGATAATGATTTGGCATGGAACAATTTCTGAACTTGAACAATTTATGTCTTCTTTAAATAGGAATGATGTAAATATGAAACTTACATATAAATATGGAAGGACTCAGATGGATTTCTTGGACATTACGTTCCAGGTTGACGATATGGGTTTTGTCCATTCAGATCTGTTCAGGAAGAAAACTGCGATCAACTCTCTACTACATGCAAAATCTTCACATCCATATAAACTTGTTGAAAGTATACCGGTGGGCCAATTTTTGCGATTAAGACGAATATGTTCTGATTATTCTACTTTTGAAAAAAGATCGATTGAACTTGCTTCAAGATTTAAAGAGAGAGGGTACAAGGAAAGATGGATACACAATGGATTGGAGCGAGCTAGAAAGACTGAAAGAAATCAACTTTTGATGGAAAAGAAATAAGAGAGAGGTAAGTCGAATTGTGATGTAAGATTTATTTCAACATATCATTCCAGGTGGAAAGAAATGCGTACATCAATGGCAAAATATTCGGACATACTCTTAATGGATCCCATTTTGGCTAAGTATCTCCCCCCCTATCCGTCCATCACATATCGCTGCTCAAAAAATCTTCGTGACATGTTGGTGCGTAGTTTCTACAAGGGTACCCAGCCAGAAACGTGTTTTGGATCAAAAGGCCCAAGATGGGGTTGTTCCTTACGTGGAAAATGCGTTGCCCGCGAAAAT
The DNA here is from genome assembly GCA_025379985.1 of Phyllomedusa bahiana. NCBI lineage: Eukaryota > Metazoa > Chordata > Amphibia > Anura > Hylidae > Phyllomedusa > Phyllomedusa bahiana. The sequence goes on from JAODAL010002018.1 coordinate 14,852, forward strand.
GTGGAGGATGTGGACTTTTTCCTTAATCAAGATGGGGACACAAGATTTCGTATTACTCACTAAATTAATTGTGGTACAGCTGGAGTGATATATCTGGCACAGTGTCCTTGTGGATTGAAATATGTGGGTCTAACATCAAGACCTTTTAGAAAAAGAATTCGTGAACACGTGTTGGGGATCGAAGCTGCGAAAGATGAGTCAGATTTATACAACTTAAAGACTATCCCGAAACATTTCAAACTGTTTCATAATTGTGATGCAAAAGGACTTAGATTTATTGGTATTGATAGGGTTCTGTTCAATAAACGTGGAGGAAACTGGAAAAAATTGCTTGCATAATGGGAAGTCCGTTGGATTTATACTTTGGGGAAAGCTGCCCCTAGAGGTTTGAATGAGACAATTAGTTTTGCTCCTTTTTTGTAATGTTATCTATCTTTGCTTGTATATTCTTATTTTAATCTTTTTATTTTTCAGGATTGTTTGTGTTTATATGTTTGTTATTTGAGTATTAATTTTTCTCTCCCTTTTTTGAGGTATTTCTTGGATGTTTATTCTGATGTTTTTGAAGGTTATATTGAAGTGAAGAAGAGAAGAGTTTGAAGAAATTATATGACATACAATATTAAAGAAAAATACTTAAATTATATATATAATATTTTTTTTTTTCACTTGAGCATATGATGTAATTCACTCGAACATATTATGTACTATCACTTTTATTGTTGTGTTACACTTAATTGATTGCACTTGGGTTGTTCACAATTAATACATAATTACATGGATTTCTATATGGCTGAATATTTATTATTGTGTATAGATATATATAATATATATATAATTGTTTTTTCACTGTGTATTATTTTAGTATATGTAGAATCACGTTATTAATATACTTCTTTGGTTAGCACCGTATTTGTTGTTTGAATTTTTTTTTTTTTCCCTCACTTGAGCATATGATGTAATTCACTTGAATATATAGTGTACTTTATATTATTACACTTATTATTGTTATGCACTTATTGGATTGCCCTTGGATTGTTCACATGTCTCTTTATTTTTTTTATTATTTATTTTTTTTATATATTTTTATTAATTATTATTTTTTAATTAATTTATATATAAATAATTTTCTTTAGTACTGTTTCTTTTTATTGCTTTTATTATTTTGTTTAGTTATTTTTATCATTATTTTTCTTTATTTTTAGTATTTGTCTTCGTTTGTGTCAGTATATACTTAATTTCCTTCTTCTCCTTTTCTGTTTATGATGTCCTCTGTTTCATTTGTGGTCTCCGGTCTTCACTTGCTGTGGGCTGCCATTTTTGGTGGGTCTTTAACTTATTTCTATATTTTGGTCTTCAGTGTCTCCACTTAGGTATTCCGCCATTTTTGGTGGGTCTATTTTAGTTACATATGCTCTGGTTACTGACGCCGTGCCAGAGCATATGTGTTTTATATCCTTTGTCCTTCTCTGATGACGTCCGTGTTTCCGGTCTGCGTGCTGGCGTCGCATGTGGTCCGTGATTCATGTGACGGACTCAGTTAGACAAATGGGATATTTTTATTATCAGGACCACAAGGTAACAAGGGATATTGCTTTCAGCTGTTTGTCTCTTTACCCTATTGGATGTGATAACCTTTTTAAGGGAGGTGAAGTTAGTTGTGTGTTACCCCCTGATGAAGCCAGGTGTGGAGAAACGCGTGTTGGGGTCTGTCTGTGCCGCCTCTGGGTGGGTATGCGCTCTTACTGTGGGTGATTATATGGTGATATATCATTGACTGTTTGTATATTTATATGTATATTTGGTTATATACTATGTTACTTATTTGACATGATTATGCACCTTATGCATACCACCTAGTGTGGGCTTGTATCTTTGTGGCACCACCATTTTTAGCTATATGTATCTGGTCATTGTACTTTTGTGATTTGACTATACATTTGGAAATTAATAAAAAGTTTTGTATATATGTACTTTTGTATTTTTGGTAGTTTTTTATATATTGGTGCTCATTGTATATTAAAACCATAACTCTTTGGAAATCTGGTAATTGGCTCTGGAGCCCCAAAATGATGCCCAACATAATGCAAAATGAAGATGTAAGAAAATAAAACAGATACCTAAAAAAGATAAAGCAAGTCCTTACATATTATAACAGAAAGAGCTGCTGGAAGCTGGAAATCACTTCTTTGGGTCATGTTCTTTATACACAATGTATCAGAAAAAGGAAAATGGTGCCCAAAGGATCCCCTCGTCCTTGCACCCGTGAAGAGCAGTACAGAACATGTAGTACCACACTGTACTGTAGAGAGACCCTACCAGACCGCTAATCGCTGCATGCACTGCAACCATACAGAGGTTTTTTACATGAAATGTTTATGATAATTCTCCGGATTAGAGTCTGGGACATGGTATCTTGAAACCACACTGAGCATACAAAAATATTGTATCCTGAGGTCAGTGTAACTTGAGGAACCAATGTATTGTATTTTTTTCTGGTCGGGCAGTTAGGTCATATCAGCAAGCACAATTGACATCTTATATATAAAGATATTAGGCTTGTGATGTAATGTTGCTCCTAAGTTGTTCTGAATCAGACCCTTTTTTACTGGACCTTTCTATATGCAAGAAAATGCCACTATACTTTTGCTATTTCAACTTTTGAGTTCAGTGATCAGCATTCTGTGCGTTGCAGTTTTTCTACAGCTGGAGACCAGTGCTTTAAAGGGGTTGTCTCCCTACATTGATTCATCTTGACTCAGTCCTGTTTTCTTGGTTTCATTTTGAATTCAGGGGCATGTTTACTGGCTTCTACTAGGCTGCACTAGGAGCCAGGTCTGTATCTATAGCAACCAGTGCTGGCAGCCTATCAGAAGAGATCAAACAAGTCTGTAGCTTTAGAGACCTGAAGAGCTGATGCAGCCCATAGAAGAGGGGATATCTCAGAATAGGTAGGACACTGTTAATGGACACATATTGCAAAGTGACTTGTTTTTGCATCATCTTTAACATAAAAATCAATCCTTGAAGTGAGACAACCCCTTTAAGGCAGTGTTCTTTAACTCCAGTCCTTAAGGACCAACAGGTCATGCTTATACCATAGAATGCACTGACAATAATTATATCCTCTGTGCAATACTGAGGAAATCCTGAAAAAATATGACGGGGGCGGATCATGTTCTGCCTACACAGGGGGTTTGTGGCTCCCAGAGCCCCAACTGCTGTAGGAATGGAGTTTTAGTTAACATCTGTGTTCCTAGAGAAGTCTCTGAAGGGCAGGGACTGGAGGAAGCCTCCGATCTCTGCCGTTTAACCCTTTGATTGCCGTGGTCTGTGATCACAGCATAATCAAAGGCGATTCCCTTGCTTCATCAGGTCACTGGGATTCCCAGTGTCCGATGGAGCCTGGAGAATATCTATGCAGTAGCTCCAGGGCTGTCTGCATAGCAAACCTGTTGTCAGGGTACATTGTGCGCCTTATGTATGAAAACTGTCTAACAGTAAGACCTTCCTTGTGGTCCATAGCAAACAATCAGAGTTTAGCTTTCATTTTTTCAGAGCACTATATGAAATGAAAGCTGAGCTCTGATTAGTTGTTATGGTCAACGAAGACAGCCTTACTGCTAGACCGGTTTTTTTTCTTACATAAGGCCACGTGTGTTGCCCTGACAGCAGCCTGTGTCATAAAGATACATAGTACACTGTATTCACACACAAAAGTATGCTAATACATTATTAAGTGTACAAAAAGAGCACAATAGTTATTTCTCAATGGGATTAAAAAAAACATAAGTGGGGAAAAAATAATAAAGTAAAAATAAATAATTAATGAAAACATTATTGTGCAAACATAGAAAAAACTTACATAACCATAATAACCTGATTAAAATCTATTGGGGTATTAAGTGTGAAATGTGAATGGTGTAAAATTTATTTTAAAAAAAACAAATGCTAATGTAAAAGTTTCCCAACATTATAATGTCTAATATACTCAACTGTGTCCCTTTGATACCTGACATATTGTAAATTACATGTTTTTAGGTTGCTATTTATGTGCTGCTAACCCCATTCTTATTGCTTCCTTTCCTGTATTGTTTATAAAACATGATTCAATAAAAAATGTTAAATCTGGAAAAAAACAAATGCAGAAAAATGTTTTTTTTTATGTTCACACTATTTTTTTTTTTAATTATGCAGTAATTTATATGTAAACTCAAACTGCTCCCCCAAAAATACAACTTCTCCTAGATAATACAAGCCCTCATAAAACTGCACGGAGGCAAAAACAATAAAATTTAGCTAGTCATTAAGGCTTTTTCAGACCTGATGCTTAAGGGTTAATAAGCACATGTGCACTACTCCCTTAGGCCAGATTCACATGTACTCGTGGCATGCCTAAGTCTTCATTCATCTCCATGTGATGTTTTTTGTGCTAATCTGAGCTGTATGTAGCCTTCATTCCCTACATCTCAGCATTTCCAGTCTAAAAACTGTTTCCCTGTAAAACTACATCCTCTGTTTTCTATCTTACACTCACAGCCTTGGGAGGCAGGAGCAAAAGGGTGCAGTTTCAAGGGTGCCCTGACAAAGGCCAAACCTCTTTGGTCACATGATCTCTTGGGCTGGACACAATGCTGTTTCCTGTGTGTTGAGCTTCCTGAAATTTAACAGCTGATGGAGAACTGCAGGAAGCCCATAGAAAACTAACTTTGGCAAAGATGTTGTTTGGAAAATAATTTTTATTCTACTGAACAACCCATGACTACTCATAACTGCAATGAAAAATTAGATTTTACCAACAAATCCTAGCAGTTCCACTAATAATGGAGGTCATCAAGTTTTAGTTGGGGTTCTGTTGTTTTTGATATCAGCAATGTTGCTCTAGAATAAACAGTGTTGGCCATAAAATAAAAATACTAAATGGTTAAAAAGAAAAATAAATGCTGATGTGAACTGTGCCTATGACAAAGACAAATGATGGCTCACAGAAACATTAATCTCTAAACATAAAAAAATGTAAACACTTACCATTCTGAAGCATACACCTGAAAGACAATAAAATAAGTATTTGAATAAGTCATTTTTAACACAACCTTTCTTCGGCCATGTCTACACAGCAGTGTTAAAATGCCATCCAAAATCTGACAGTATTTTTGACATTGCTGGACCGCAGTTTTTGGTGCAGATTTGCATTGAATATATGGGAATCCGACAGCAGTCTAGTGGAATATGCAGTATGTTTTAAAATCCACCGGAATCCGGCAGATTTTAAAATTGACCAGAAAAAGTCTGTGCTGTGTAGACTACAGCACAGACTTTTCATTGCGGTCTACACAGCATCGGGTGCCATTGGACTTTCGGCAGATTCTAAATTCTGAATCAGCCAAAAATCCGACGAGTATAGCGTGCTGGGAAGACATAGCCTTAGTTCATACAGCTTATTGCGGTGCGTATTTCGCCATGTATTGCGTTTCATACATGGCGAAATGCGCGCCGCAATTACGGTAATGCATACCTCTCATAGAGAGCTACGGATTACGTGTCATCCCCGCGTGCGCAGAATACGATCTTACGCGCCGCTAACAATGCATGTCTATGGCGCCCGGCTACCCTCCTCCCATTCTTTGGAATTATGCGCTGATCAGCCTGTGGTTCCAAAGCACATGGTGTATTGCAGCACGTACTATTCGTGCCACAATATGCCATGTGAACATACCCTTAGCGTCTTCCACAGTGGCATATGCAGGGAGGTTCCTTTTACTCCTTCCAAACCATCTAATTAGCAAGCAGAAGCATAGCCCATTATATTTTAGCAAAACCTTCTTTTACTTATATCACATATGGACAATAATTCATCAGCTATTTGGCCATAGAATTTACATTTTCAATTCTTAACCTGTGTGATGCTCAGCCATTTAGGAGATTAGGAAAGTGATATTCCTCTGCTCATATCAGAAGTCCATGTATCATGGAGCCGTCAGTAGAGCCGTTCCGATTAGATGTGCTAGATTCACGCTGATGCAACATTTTGAAGCAGTTCCTTCTTCCTAAATGAATGTAATGGGCTATGCTTCTGCTTGCTAATAAAGGAAATATTACCTAAACATATTATGCTGCAAACAATTAATGTATTTTACTAAATAAAATATATTTTACTTAAATTGAAGTAAAAAAATAAATAAATAGCTTGATGCATGCTTTAAAGTATGTTCACATATAGTGAATAGCTCAAGAAAATTTCACTTGGACTAATTCCCCCCCACCTTCCTACTGCATAGTGTCTCACCACCCAATAATTTATATAAAGCAGTTGATCTACTTCTAGAGTATGTACATCCATTGCACAGTGCACACACAGACCCTGCTACCTTGGATGACTCGTAGACAATCTTGTTAAGGAGTGGTACACCGACATGGGGGTATTTCAAAATAATCTGTAATATACAGGTGCAATCATTGGGCAGATTTGATAATATTGTATAAGGGTACGGCCACACAGCCGATGTAAAATGCCGGTTAGATCCTGTTTAAGAATCTGTCCGGTATTATATAGTCTTTTCCGTGGTTTTGGGGGACGGATCTGTCCGTGGTTTGCAGATTCACCCATCCCCCCATAACCATTGAATTGCACACCTTCCACCAGAAAACCAGGCGGAAGATTGTGCATGTTCCAAGTATTTTGGAACAGCGTTGGCTAAAAATCCATAAAGTGTAGACTACGGAGCGGATTTTCTATTAAAGGGAATGTGTCATCAAAAAATGACTTATTGTTTTTATGTTAAACACATTTTTAGGAATTTTTGGTTATGTTTTTTTTTTTTTTCCATATCACTTTCAGTAATTTTTTAATAATTCTTAAGTCCTGTAGTTTTCACTTTGGCCATTAAGCCTAATAATCATCTGACACTTCCTGTTCTGTAGAGGGAGATTTTCAGTGTCTGCTCATTATAAGTAAAAGCAGGGTCACACTGAAAGGAGACACCATTATGTGAAGATAACACAGAATCCACCATTCACAAGAGGAGATGTCACAGCTCCCCTCTCCCCTCTCCCTCCTTCACAGTGAAAACTCTCCTATACAAAAGTCTATGGGACAGAATCTGTCTTAAGAATCCTATGTGCATGAAGCTGCTGTAAAGTATCTCTCTGACTGCTGTTAAAGCAGTGAAAGCAAGAATGTCTTCCCCACAATCATATATAGACGGCTGAATAGAGAAATCTACAATCAGGAAATAAAAACGACAGAGGAAAAGAATATCAGGGGCTTGATTTAATAAGTAAAAAAAAATTTGGCAACAGATTCCCTTTAGAGACTATGAGGATGGTTTCTTGTTTGTTTTCAGGCGGTTTTGAAATCTAAGAACCATTTGAAAATTCAACGAGAAAACCATGCCGTGTGGATGTACCCTACTAGCTAGAAAGCATAAACTCAGGCATCATTCAGATGGGAAGAGCCAACTGTCCATTGCATATGGAGGCATTCTCAATTGATGATGTTGGGGCAGAGGTTCAGATATCTTGAATTTAAAAAGTGTTGATTACTTCCTAAAAAATACTAATAGGCATCTCCTAGGACCCCATTAAAATAAAAACCTAAACTCCCCCTCCTCCTGTCTCTGGTTCTCTCCAGTCTTCTGTTCTCTTTCTTCAAGTTCTGAACAGAGATGTCACGACTGCAACTGCTCCGAATGGTGATGTAAGTAGAGAAACATGACCGCTGAAGCTGCTGACATCCCCATTCAAAAGTACAAGAAAGAATACAGATGAGGTGCAGTGCTGGAACCTCAAATCATATAATCTTATATATAATAGAGCTCAGTTCCTCTCCCTCTATTATATAACCCTATATATCACAGAGCTCTGCTTCTCTCCTCTATCATATAATCCTATATATCACAGAGATCTGCTTCTCTCCTCTATCATATAATCCTATATATGACAGAGCTCTGATTCTCTCCTCTATCATATAATCCTATATATCACAGAGCTCTGCTTCTCTCCTCTATCATATAACCCTATATATCACAGAGCTCAGCTCCTTTCCTCTATCATATAACCCTATATATCGCTTAGCTCAGCTTCTCTCCTCTATCATATAACCCTATATATCACAGAGCTCAGCTTCTCTCCTCTATCATATAACCCTATATATCACAGAGCTCAGCTCCTCTCCTCTATCATATAACCCCATATATCACAGAGCTCTGCTTCTCTCCTATATCATATAATCCTCTATATCACAGAGCTCAACTTCTCTCCTCTATCATATAATCCTATATATCAGAGTTTAGCTTCTCTCTCTTTATCATATAACCCTATATATCACAGAGCTCAGCTTCTCTCCTCTATCATATAATCTATATATCACAAAGCTCAGCTCCTCTCCTCTATCATATAAACCTATATATCAGAGCTCAGCTTCTCTCCTCTATCATATAACTCTATATATCATAGAGCTCAGCTTCTCTCCACTATCGTATAACCCTATATATCACAGAGCTCAGCTCCTCTCATCTATCATATAACCCAAAAATACACAGAGCTCTGGGTCCTCTCATTTAAACATAAAAACCCAAAATATCACAGGGGCTCAGCTTTTCTCCCTCCCTTCCCTAAAACCCTATTATCACCGACCAGCTTCTCTCCTCTGTCATATAACCCATATATCCCCCAGAGCTCACTTCTCTCCTCTGTCCCTAAAAACCCTAAAATACACAGAGCTCAGCTTTTAAATCCCCCCTAACATATAACCCCCATAAATCAACAAAAGCTCCCTTCTCTCCTCTAACCTATAAAACCCCCAAAATCACAGGGGGCTCAGCTTCTCTCCTCAAACAAAATAACCCTATTTATCACAGAACCCAGCTTCTCTCCTTCTATTTTATAACCCCTATATATCACAGAGCTCGCCCTTTTTCCCTATCATATAACCCAAAATATCACTTTGCTCAGCTTCTCCGTTTCTATCATATAACCCTATTTAACACGAGCTCAAAATTCTCCTTCTATCAATAAACCCTAAATATCACAAGCTCACCCCCTCTCCTCTATCAATAATCCCATTTATCAAGGCTCCCGCTTCTTCCTCTACAAAATAACCCTATTTTTCCCGGAAACGCCTACGGCACAAAACCATTGGGGGGTTTCTTCCCCCTAGGTTTCAACTAGGAAAAGACAGGGTTTTTAAGCAGTAATTGGGAAGGTTAAATTAAAAAACTTAAGTGTTGTCCCTATAAAGCCTGGCTGGAAGCAAACCCCACACCAGAAATTTTTTTCTCTTCCCCAGACCCTTTGGGAAAAAGGGCAGGTGGGTCTATCGTTGCCCCGTTGGTCCATTCGTCAAAAACCAATTTCATATTTCCCGGGGTGTAAACTGAGAGCGTTTTTTCGGTCCTCGTCCCGAAGAAAATACCCTTTGGGCCCTTTTTTCATCTGAACAAACATGTGTGTTCCTCCCAAAGGAAGGGAGTGTGGGTCCAGAAGTGCCTTGGGGTTTAAAGGGGGGAAACCCGTACCTAGCCCCTTTCCCCCCCCTCACGTTGACGGGGACCTTTGCACTTTTGACTTTTCCCCTCTGGAAAACGCCTAAGCATGGGACGTTTCCCTTTCTGAAGCTTTTCCCCGCAACTTGTGGCGCTGTAAAGGGAAGATCTCGCTGTAAAAACCTTTGGGGTTGAAAAATTTGGGCACCAGCACTCAAAGTGTTTGGGCCCAAAAAGCACAAACCCCCTCAAGGAAAACTTTTTTTTTTGCGAACGCTTTTTGTGGGGGATATTAATGCTGTATATAAGAGGGCTGCTATATGCCCCCCTGTGGGCCCTATAATAAGAGCTGCTATTTTGCCCCTCTGCTGGGTCTAAAGCCGCAATAAAGAGCCTATAAAGCCCCCCTGTTTGGGGCTTTGGGCCCTACAGAATGGGGAGCTTTACTTTTTTACCTTGCAGTATAAGCTGTGGTGTATTCTCTGCCCCGGCTGTTGGAATATTAATTCTGGTAAAAAAAGAGGGGCTAAAATGCCCCCCTCGTGCCTGGCCCCGTGTTCCATATATAAGAGGGGCTAAAGCCCCCTGCTTTTCCCGTGCCTATATAAAGAGGCTTCTATATGCCCCCTCTCTGATCTGTGCCAAAATAAGAGGCTGCTATATGCCCCCCCCTTGGGATGGGTGCCCCCGGTTTCATTTATATAAAGCTTGCCTTAATAAGGGAGCCCACCCGGTTTAAATTTAAAGGGTGTATATAAGAGGGTGCCCATATGCCCCTCTGCTGTCTGGGGGCCGTTATAAGGCTGTTTATGCCCCTCTTCTTATCTGTGCCTATATAAGAGGCTGCTATAAGCCCCTCTGCCTTAAATCTTGGTGCTGTAAAAAAATAAAAGGGTGCTATATCCCCCCCTGCTGTTCTTGTGTATATAAGAGAGCCTAAAGCCCCCTGCTTATCTTTGCTGAGTATTAAGAGGCGCTATATCCCCTCTGCTTTTATCTTGGTGGCCCCCCTATTGGGAAAAAGGGGGGCTGCTATATCCCCTCTGCTGATCGGGGCCTATATAAGAAAGGGTGCTAAATTTTCCCCTCTCTGTCTGGGCCGTATAAAAGAAGGCTGCTTTTAAAAGCCCCCTTTCTGATCTCCCTATAAAAAGAGGGGGGCCCATATGCCCCCTGTGATCTGTGTCGTATACCCAAAGGCGCTATATGCCCCTTTTTGTTTTTAATTTGGGGAATTTGAATTTTAACGAAAATGGAATTCTTTTGAATTTCAGGAAAACTTTTGGTTCGGGAAAGAATTTCCCAAGTTTGGGGTACTTCGGGTTAAAGAATTTTTGGGTTTTGATTATAAAATTGGGTGCGAGCCCCATGGCGTTACATGGGGGAAAGCACTCCTTTTGGGGGGAAGAAGGGCAAAAGCCTTTCATGAAATGTCAGAGGTTGAAGCCAATCCCAAAAGGGGCCGGGGGGGATTTTGTACGTCACCGGGGACTATATAAGTCCGGGCCAAAGGGGGGAGGCTCACCCCTCCCCACAGTACTGATCAGGGAAGGGGCTGCCCGCCCGGGTGATATCTCTTCGAAGAATTTTATTTTTATATAGCGAAATTTTTGTGGGGTTCCCCCCCGTCTCAGAGACTGTTTTTTCTTAAGTTTTATTTCCCAAATTTTTGGGGGATTTGGGGTCGAAATCCGTGTGCTTTCCCTGCAAACTTTCAAATACATTCAATAACCAAGTGGGGTCTAAGCCCATTTTTTCCCCCTTTTAAAATTTAAATTTAAAAAACAGGTTTTTTAAAAATAAAAAAACCCTTCCCTTTTTTTGGGTTTTCAAATTCTATTTCCAATAACATCCATGGTTTTTAATTTAAACGTTGTTTTTGCGGTTTTGCGACCCCCCAAAAAACCTCTTTTTCAACAACCCCAAAAAATATAATTTTTTCCCGTAACCTAATTCCCCAACAAAGGTTTAAATTTTTAACTGTATCTCTTGTTTGTGGCTGAAAAAACCAATTTTTAACACGCTACAAAGGGTACTTTTTTTGCGGGGTCAAAATTTTTTGGCGCAACTTACATCCAGGGGTTTTTTTTTAACTTGTTTTGCTGGGTGCTGGACCCCAAGAAACCGTAAATTTTTTCCCAAAGCCAAAAAAATATAAATTTTTCCTTTAGCCTAAATTTACAAACAAAAAGGTTTATTACAAAATGTAAAAACCCTTTTTGTGTGGGGTAGAAAAAACGCAATTTTTTAAACACGCTAAAAAAGCACTATTTTGTGGGCTCAAAACTTTTGGGGCCCAAATTTTCCCTCCAGGGTTAAATTTAAAAGGGTTTTTTTGCTGGGGTGCTGACCCCAAAAAACCATCTTTTTCAACCCAAAAAAATAAAAATTTTTTTTTTACCCTAAACACAACAAAGGGGTTTAAATTTCAACCCGTATCTCTTGTTGTGTGGGGTAGAAAACACCAAAATTTTAAAAACGGTACAAAGCTATTTTTTTGGGGGGGCCCAATGCCCTTTTGGTTTTTTGGGAATTTACCCAAAATCCAAGGGGTTTTTTTTCCTTTAAAAAAAATTTCCGTAGGGTTTTTGGGGTTTGGGTTTTTTGGCGACCACCCCAAGGGAAAAAACCGTTCCCCTTTTTAACGCCCAAAAAATATCCCTTTTTCCGAAACCTTATTCATGTCCCCAAGGTTAATTAAGCCCGTTTGTGCTTTTAAAATTTATAAAACACACAGGTTTTTTTAAACGGAAAACATACAATTTAAAATTTTTCCTGGCCATTTTTGGGGGCGCAATTTATATCCAAATTTTTTTGGGTTTCCCAACTTTTTACTGGGTTCATTTTGGGGTCAAAAAAAAAGGTGTTTTTATCCCTATACAGATATCTTTATCAAAAAACAGTTTTCTGTACAAATTTTTGAACAAACAGTATGTCAGGGCAGAGAAGGGGGCAGGCTCTGCACCGCGGGGGGGCAGTGGCACAAACATTCCCGGAACGGCCCCCGGGCGCACACAGCAAGGGGACTCGCAGCAGGGGGCACTTTTGTGAGGCCACAACGCCCGCGGGCATCTAGCGGCCGGGGTTTGTTCAGCAAACCCCAAGGGGTTTTTGATTGGGTTCCCAGGTTTATCCTCTTCCTCCCCAAAATTACATCTTACAAACCCCCGCCCCAAAAGTCCCGGGGGGAAAACCCCAGACACAACCATTAGTTTTGGGGAGGCCCCAAACGGGGCACGGCCCGCTCACCCGTCCCAACCCCCCCTCTTTAAACCCCTCCCCCTTTCCCTCAAACCAGAGATCTACTATGTGGGCTTGGGGGTCAGCGCCACTATAAAAAAAAGGAAAAAGGGTGAAAAATTTGAGAAGGGCAGCGCAGCTACTTGGCAGCGAAGGGAAAGGGGCCAATAACGCCTGCCTTTTTTGCAGTAGGGGGGCAAATATAAATGTGGAAGTGGCTGGGGGGTCAAAGTTTGAGAGGTCACCTCCCCATAACCCAAACCGGGATGGGGGACAAACAGTGACGATGAAACACCAAAAAATAAAGGGTTTTTGCCGACCCGGGAAAATTTGGGAACCGGGTAGGCAAGGGGTTCCCTCATCCCCAGGAGAAAAAGGGGTCAACTTGCGCGTCAGGGAGCATCGCAGGGCCCGCAAGTGGGTCCGTGGGGGGCCCTGAAATCAGCAGGGAAACAAACAAATTGGGGTTTGGGAGCCAAGCGGCCCACGGGGTTTAAAAAAACCCCCTCGCAGGGGCCAAAAAAGAAACAGCACAGGGGGTCAGCGAGGGGAGCGGCGGCAGTAGTCCCCTCCCGTGGCGGACGTTTGGGGGGTAAAATCCGATACTCCTGTGGGCAGACATTTTTTTTGCTAAGGGCACCGGAGGAGCCGAATATGGGTATAAAGTTAAAAATCTGTGGCCGAAATTTAAGCGTGGCCAGGGGGGCAACTTTTTCACCAAAGGGCCCCTTTCTCAAAAACATGCCCCGTCACCATCCGGGGGCCCCGGGGGAAACGTGGGGTCAATGGGGGTGGTCCCCTTTCCCGCCGCCCAAACAACAGCACAAACAGCAGCGCCCCAGGTGGGGACGCAAAGCCATTGGGAGCCAGTTTAAGGCTCCACCACCTCTCAGAAGGGGGGGTGTTTCTCTTTTACATCATCTCCCGGTTTCCAGATTGGGTCCCCGGGTCCTCGCAAACCCCTGGCGCCCGCATCCCTTCAGGAGGGGGAAGGGAAAAGACCAAAAAAAGTTTTCGCCAACCACCAAAAAGGGGGCAGCACTGACCGTGCTCCTGTCCAAGGATTTTGGTACTGCAGCCCTTCCCCTTTTCCCAAAAGGGGGACTCCCGCACCCCTTCAGGGGAACTAAAAGGTTGTCCGAGCCCCAGATTTGGGGAGTTCCCAACCGTAATTTCTTTTCCCAAAAAGGGGAGTACCACACTTTCATAAATATTTAGAACAGAAGGTGGGTTTTTAGTCCCTGAACCCTTTTCGGTTTTTTTTTCCAAGGGGCACGGCAGCGTGGACGTCTGAGCTGGGGAAACTACGGTTTATTCCCGTAAATGTCCTTTTTCGGGGCCCACTGGGGGAATGTGCTTCCAAACCCAGCACACCAACAACTTTGGGCAGTAGACGCCCTTTCTTCCCCCACCAATTGTCAAACTGCTGCAAACCGCCCAAAGTCCCCCCTTTCCCCCTCCCCACCACCCCACTCAGCCCCCCACAAGTAAATGCCCATCATACCACATTTGGGGGGGGGGGCACAGCGGTGTCCCCGCAGGGTTTTACACCCGGCTTGCCTCGGCGAACGAAGTCACACCCCCCCGGTGCCCAAAGGGGGAAATGCTCCGCGCATGCAGCAAGAAACCCATGTGTGGCTTTTTCTCCGCGCCAACTGCAAATTGGGGGAAACCCTGGGGACCCGGGCAATGGGGGGGTAACATGGGTCCGCCCCTGCCCCCGAGGAGGGGAAAGGGGGCCCTGCCCCTGCAAAGGCGCAAAAGAGGTTCAAACTGGGAGTTTTAAAAAAAGGGTTCCTGAATCCTTTCCCCCGATCTTTAGAACAATTTTGAAAAAAACCAGGAAAATGTGCATTCACTTTTTTTCCATTCGTACAAAACCAGGAACACCCCTCCTCGAGTTGCAGCGGCGAAAAAGGGCCCCCCCCAACACACTCTAATAGGCGATTTTTCCACCCCCTGGAATTCCACCCCGCACATGGTTGGCCCCACCCGTAAAAACAGAGAAAGGGAATTTAAAAGGGTTTTTTGATGATCCAGGAGACAGAAGTACTTCCCCCGTGAAAATTTTGGGTGTCACCCGTGGGAGGCCCCAACTGAACCCCCTGCCTTTGTTGAGGGCCCTTCGAGGGAGGCGATTTGGGGTTTTTTTTTTTTTTATTTGCCAGTACATACGGGGGTTTAAAAAAAAAAAATCATTCCCCCGCCCCTTTATGGTTTTCCCCAACAGATGGGGGGAAAAAATCTGTCTGGGCAGGGGGGCTGGAGACGAGCGACTACATCTCGTGGCCACAAAGAGTCCCGGTGGGGACTGAAATGGAGGAGGAGGGGAGGAGGGCATTGGAGCCCAAAAAAATTGTTCTTTGGGGGAAATTAGTGGGTTTTCTACCCAGGGGGAAAAAAGAAGGAAAGGGGGGAAACAGCTGGAGGAGGTGGGATGGAGATGAGGAAGACGAGGGGAGATGACCCCCAACACCGGGGGCAGTAAACAGTGGAAAAAGGAGGGAGGGGGCCCCTCGAGTCACTTTTTTGGGAGATGGCCCGCAGCATGCCCTTTTTTTGCCTGGCAGTGACAGCCCCAATAGTCCCGCATCCCGGGAGAGGGATGACTTCTGGCCTCTCCCCCCCATTGGACCCTTGCTACCCCTTTCCCCAAAAAAGGGAGCCTTGTTTCCCCCCGCTAATTTAGAGGGAAGAAAAAAACCCCAAATACAAAAGGGAAATCCTCCGAATCAGGGTTTGGGGTTTTCTGCCTATGTGCGGGATCGTCCCTCCCCCTGGGGCAGGGCCAACCCCGGGGGGGTTCCCACGCTCACGTACTACTTTCCGGGGGCTGCTGGGGGAAGGGGGGGGGTAAGCAGTACCACTCCAAAAGTAGTAAACCCCCGTCCCGGGGTCACTGATAGCCCGCTTCCTTCAACCCCCCCTAGTAGGGGGGTGCAGTCGCCAGCAGCACAGCAGCAGGGCCCTGGACGTTTCCCCGGGAAACCCCCAGGTTTTTTGGCCTACTTTGGGCGCACTCTGCCCCCTCAGTTAGAAGATCCGCTGGACTACGGGGAAAACCAAACTGGATTGGGGGGCCGCAACTTGCCGATATTCAGTGGAGAAAACGCCTGCCCCCGGCCCAAAAGTGTGGGGCATCCAACGGGGGGTTTTATTTTCGGCGGGGGCCAAGTTACCCCAAGGGGAACCCCCCTTGTCCACGGGAAAAGGGGGAACGACTGCCTTTGTCAAGATGGAAACAGGCTTGGGGTCTTCCAAAGGGTTTTCCAGGGACAAAACCTAATTTCCCTACCCGTAAAAATCTGGGTTCAAACCTTTCCTGCCTCAGGGCCCCTATTCGAAAGCCGCCCCACCGCCTTTATGCCACACATCGCTGGCCCCAAAGGGGTTTTACCAACTGCCTACCACCATCTTTTTTCCAGGGAATTTATTGCCACCCACCTCAAAACTTCGTCATTGTGCCCCCCTATGACCTAATGCGCTGGGTGCTGTTGGTTGGGGACCCTCCACACTGTGTCATTTTGCCACTGCCCCGACCCAAGCCCGCCCGCCCGTGGGCCCCCGCCCCCCGACCCCCTTTTCCTTTCCCCTTTACTTGTGCATTGGCCACTGGGCCCGACCCCAAAGCTTTCTGCCGCCTGACCTCCCCCGGTATTTGCCACCCCTGTGGTCTTTTCCCGTTTTGCCCCTCCAAATGTCATTTTTTTCCAACTGCCGGAACCCCATCTGCTCCGGCCCTTTACCCCCCACACTGTGTGATTTGCCACTCTTTTGGGCCCAATACTTTTGCCGCCTCCAGAAAAGTCATTTTGGGCCCCTCCTGAAACCATACCGGGTGCCCTCGTGACCTCCACACTGTGGTTTATTGTGCCCCTCTGTTTTGGGCCCAATACTGTTTTTGGCCCCCCCTTCCAGAATGTTCCTTTTTGGGACCCGCCTGACCTTTATACTGCCTTTTTTTTTTTGGCCGTGACCTCCGCCTCATTTTATTGTGCCACTCTGTGGCTTCCTCGTTTTTTTTGCCACCTCCAGAATTTTATTTTTGCCCCCTGCCTGACCCCCATCTTTCTGTGGGGTGGGGCCGTCAGCTCCACACTCTGTCACTAATGGTTCCCCCCTAGCTTTTCAGCTTGTTTTTTTCCAGCTTTCGCTGGCATGACTTTATCAGGGTTCAAATTCCCCCCTTGAGTTTTTTGGTCAGTTTTTTCCCTCTTTCCCGGGGTTGGGGCAAAGGGGGTCATCTGCGTGTCATCCTAAAACATAAAATTTTTATGAAGACCAAACCAAGCCCCTCTGCAATTTTAAGCATGGCACAAAATTCTCCCGCACCCTGCAGCTTTTGTGCAAACCTGGGAAAAAACTGCTTTTTTAAAAAGCGATTCGGCCGAAATTGGAACGAGAACTTTAAATTTTTTTCCCGGGAAAAATTTGGGGAATGACCGAATCTAATTTTTTTAGAAATTCGCCCATGCTCTACCACTGGGTTTATCGTGCTGGGATATAAGAGGCTGGGTATTCTCCCCTGCTGATCTGGCTGTAAAATAAGGTTAAACCTTTTCTTGCCAGACAGCGAATCCTTCCTGTTTTGCAAGGGGAGCTGTATGTTTTAAACCTTTTTCAGTAAATATGGGGGCTGCCCAAAAATGCCCCCCTTAAAAAACTTATTGTCAAAAAAAAGTTAACCATTTTCTGTGCTAGACAACAGAACCTTCCTGTTTATAGTGAGGGAAATTTGGGTGTGAATATCTGCCTGCTGCTTTGTTTTCCCCTGAAGCCCGGGTTTTGATTAAAAGGCTGCTTATTGCCTTTTATGTATTTGGGTCAAAAAACAGACCTTCTGTGTAGTGAGAGTTTAATGCACCCTTACATTATGGCTTACTGAAATGCAATTCTAACTATGTCTTTGCATTAACCCTTAATGCCCCTCCAAACGATAGGGGGAAAAGGGAAGAGAAAAACCCAAGCAGGGGCTGTGTGTTAGATAACCCCCATCCAATGAAGTCCCTCAAAATATAGCACTTTATGTTTGCCCCTAAAAGGGGAAGGCTCCTTAAGTCTGGGGCTAAACCTCCTCCCCTGGTAAGGAACAGCTCTCTGCAATTTTAAAGGTTTAGAGCAAGCCTGCGCTAAGCCTCACACCTCACCTTTACCCCCTCCCCTTTTGGTACAGTACTATATCTGAAGGTTTTTACTCTAAGGAAAAAACCAGTTATACGGCGGGACCCAGGAGCTAGATTCAGGAGACATACAAGTGGGTCCCTTTACTGCAAAAAGGAAGCAGTACCTAAAGTGGTTTGCAAAGTTTTCCAAAAAAAAAAAGGATTTTTCTTAGGATTCCTCTATGTTTTTCCCCCAGGATAAAAAAGAGTATTTTATTAAAAAGGTCTTAGTTTTCCGTGCAGCGTTGTAAAATACTTTGGCTCCATCCCTGTGTATTTGGCTCACAATTTAAACCAAGTCTGCAAGATAACCCAAAGGGGAAGTCAACGGCCATTCTAAGCTTAAGTCCCTGCCCTCGAAGATTGCAGGGCTCCAATTTAAAAAGCCGGAAGTACCAGCGTGGGAGGAGACCCTGGAAAAACATACCTCAAAAAAAAAGGATAGCGGGATTTTTGTCTTTTTCCTTAGATGTCTAAAATTTTTTCAGGCTCTTAAAACTCAATGGGGCAAGGAGACCCTTTATGGATAAACAATGGTTTGGAGATTTTCCACCCAAAAAAACCATTTCTGCAATCTATTTTTCCATCCAAAAGTCTGTTTGGGTCTAACTTGATGAAATCGGGAATCCCTCAGTGAAGAAAGGGCATGTCTTTCCACAGAAAAAGAAAAAACCAAACCCCAGCCCTTTCGGTTTCTATCCAAGGAGGGTCCCCCAAGGTTTAAAAAAAATACCAGTTCAGGGAAGACAAAGGGGTTTTAAGCCCCGCAGGGTGCGCCCGAAAGGGAAGAGCTGGGTACAGAAATCAAGGGACCCTTTTACGCCAAACACAAGGCTCAGGTTGGAGGGAGGCTGAGTCTTTTCTTCCACTTGGTCTCGACGTCCCCAGATCCCGGGGACCCTTTCCCCAATTCGGAGGGGTACTCTTTTTGAAAAACCGGGCTTCCTCCCGACAGGGTTTTATGTAAACCATTCAAATCCTACTCCTTCACCCCTCCAAGAATTTAGAAAGGTGATTAGGAAAGTCCTTTCATCAGCAATTCCGGGGTTATTTCCCGGTATTTCAGGTCCCAAAAAACCAGGGAACAAATTTTTTTCTTGTTCAGCCTTTAAAAAAAACATGGTTTCTGTCAACAACAAAAACTCAACTTTCTCCATCAAAAATACAAATTCTAGGATTAAAATCAATTCCCATCAAAAGACTCTCAAACTGTCCCAGAGAGAAAAGGGGGGGTTTCAGGGGGGAATCACTGATCCAGTCCCCAAAATCACTGTTCGCTAGCGATGAAGTGTTTGGGTCTGTGAACCCCCCATCGATGCAGTTTGGGGGCCAAAACTCATTTCGTTTTCCCTTTGGGCCAAACTTGTCCTCTGGAACAGAAACAGGGATTCCCCAACACCCGCATGTCTTGAGAGACCTGGGATGGGGGTTTGACCCCAAAAAGTCCCGAGGCAAGGGAAAACCTTGACTCATCACCAGCAGGTAATCCTCATCATGGATGCCCCCCTTTTTTGGGGTGGGGCCCATGTAAAAAGGGCCCTGGGTTTTTTGGGAAAAGTGGTCTCCCCATGAACAAGGTATCTTCCAACCCAAAAAAACGAGAGCCACAATTGCTTTGTACCATTTTTTAGCCATCCCATTTAAAAGAATTCCTCGTACAAAAAAGACAAAAAAGGGATACCCGACCCGGATGCATGGCATTCCAGACAGCAAAAACAAAAACTTTTGTCCCTCACTCAGGGGTCCCCTATAGCAATAAAGAGTTGTAAACAGTTTGGGGAAAAAAAAATTTAATTATGTTTTCCTCCTCTTCCTTGAAACCCAAATCCTCCGAAGATTTTGGGCGAGAAGCAGGGATAGTGAAATTTCCTTCTGGGCCCCGCCCGGGGCCTGGTTTTCTTCTAATTTTCACTATCGGAGGCAATTCGGAAAATCCCCGCCAGCGGCCTCTATCTCAAAGGGATGTTACCTCAAGTGCACAACTTCACTGGCGGCTTGGGGTGAGGGGAAAACTTACAAAAGCTGGTCTTCAGACGAAATTTAAAACCCTTTTGGGTGCTGAAGACCCGCAACTATATCCGTTTATAAAAGGGGTTTGGGAATTACAAAGGTGGTGCTCCTTAAAAAAGTCTTGTGACTTGCTATCTTGTGCTACAGTTTCTTCAGGAGGCTTTTAAAGGCCTCAAATTCAAAACAGTGAAGGTCCCTTCCAGCAATTAATCTCAGCGGAATCAAAGTTTTCAAACAATCACTGGGCAGAAATTCTTCAAATAGTCAGAAATCTTAAAACCGATTGGGGCAAATCCCCTATCATCAGGGACTTATCACTTGTTCTGGGAAACTAACGGTCCACCCTTTAAGCCCAGTACAGTCTAGTCTCAAATATATTCACTTTTAAAACCTTTGGGGACATGTTAATCTCGCCGGGTGAGGCGCCGTTTTTCCGCCCGTTTCCCGTGGAACTCGCCGATTTTTGCGGGGAGGGCCCCGCTCTACATATCATGTAAAGTCCGCCGGCCTCGGGCGCGTGGGGAATGAGGGGAAGTGCGGGGCCCGCGTCTGAGATTGCCGCCGGGGAGTCATCATACATGCGGGGAAAGTCCGCCCCCGCCCCCCCAGTGTGTGGGGCACAGTGCGGGGACATGGGCGCAGTGCGGGACTTAGGCGCCGTGCGGGACTGCGCCGAAAATCTGTTCCGATGCGAGACAGGCTGGAGCAGCGAGAAATCATTCCACATGTCGGTGCGGAGTATAAATCCAAAATCGCCTTTATAAAGGCGTTCTACATTCTCAGGAAAAGAGCTGAAACATTAAAAATAAAAATTACATAAAACAAAATCACTTTCCAATATCCTAAGTCAAGAATTAGGATATTGGAAATGGCCGGGAAATACAGTATTTCAAATTCTGAAACCTATTCTCATTGGTCGCCAGAAACCGGCCAATCAGAATAGGAGCGACACTGAACTATTAACACCTATGGGGCAGGATTGACCAATCAGAATCCACGGCGGGACTGTTCAAAATACAGTAAAAATGCTAAAAACAGCTGATTGGCTGAGATAACGGGGGCTTGGCTATCTCAGCCAATCAGAATAGGAGCGACAAAGTCCCATTCTAGCCTATGGAGAAGTGTAGACCAATCAGAATCCAGGGCGGGATAATTCAAAATACAGTAAAAAGACAGAAAAGAGCTTATTGGCTGAGCTAGCGGGGTCTCGGCTAGCTCAGCCAATCAAGCGCGAGCTACTCTCCCATTATACTCTATGGAGAGATGAGCGCACTCAAATCTCGGCGCTCAGCGCCGCGCGCATGAAGTATTAATCAACAAATTATTTTTAAACAGTGTAAAACATTCTCAGATAAAGACCACAAAACTTCTTTAAAAATAAAGCAGTTAAAAACCCGAACAACACGTTCGTCGCCGAGACCGGCGCTACATAGGGAATTGCCATAGAGAGAATTGCCGGGAAAGACAGTAATTCAAATTTGTAAAGCTATTCTCATGGGTCGGCGTCAACCAGCCAATCGGAATAGGAGCGGCAGTGTCCCAGTACAGCCTATCGAGGAGAATTGACCAATCAGAATAGGAGCGACAGTGGCCCATTCTATCCTATGGAAAAAAATGGACCAATCATATTCAAAGGCGGGACAGTTCAAAATCCAGTAAAAAGGCAGAAACGAGCTGATTGGTTGAAGCAGCGGGGGCTCGTCCAGCTTAGCCAATCAGAGCGCGAGCTGCTTTCTCATAGAGTTCTATGGGAATCGAAATTTAAAAGAGGCGCCGTAATTTGGACCAATGGGAGAGCGAGCGACGCTCCTATGGGTTTTCTACTGCAATCTGAAAAAAAAGTGTCCCTGGCTGAAATCCACTTATACCACTACAGAAGTTGTGCCGATGTGTATCTACAACGAATACTAAAATGTGGCAAACTAAAAAAAAAAAAGACCATAAAATCATGTTTATTTCTTTATTTTCGTTAGCCAAGGATCAATAGTATGGGTGCATCGAAAATAAAGAAATAAGCATTATTTTCTTGATTTCAAATTTTTATTTCGTTAGCCACATATTAGTATTCGTTTTATATACACATCGGCACAACTTCTGTAGTGTTATAATTTGATTTCAGCCATGTACACTTTTATTTCAGATTGCACACACTGGATGTGAGAAGAGCGGTGCTCAATTATTCAGGTTTGATGAAGCATTGTTTCTACAATTTCATGGCAATAGGAAAGGTCACAAAGCCAGCAAGGCTACTTTGGCCTGATGTTACGTCCTCTCTGCAGAATGTTCAACTTTTGGTGTATCAATACTCGGGAAAGCTTCGGAGGTCCCACCCTCTTAATATTGCTTTTTAAATCCAATAGTGTGCTGCCGTAGGACGATCAGGAAAGTGGAAATTTGCTTACCGAAATTTCTTTTTCCTGGAGTCCGTAGGCAGCACAGCTTTCCCACCCAGATTAATTTCCTTCATTGCTACTTACAATACTGGTGTGCGGTGCTTCCAGCCAGGCTTTATAGGGCAACACTTAAGTGATTAATTAGTTCAATTACTGCTTGTTAACCTGTCTCTCCTAGTTGTACCTAGGGGGAAGTAATCCCAATGGTGTGCTGCCTACGGACTCCAGGAAAAAGAAATTTCGGTAAGCAAATTTCCACTATATCACATTGTGCTGTATTAACCCCCCCAGCACAATGTATTCAGCCCCCCAGCACAATGTATTCAGCCCCCGCCCCCAGCACATGTATTCAGCCCCCCCCTCCCCACCCACTTACCTGTGACCTGAAGTGCAGGGACAAGTCTTCCTCTCTTCCTGCTGTCCTGTGCAGGGGAGGAGAGTGGGCGGGGCATCGCTGCTGCTCTGCCCTCTCTCTGGCAGCATCTCTTCAGCTGCGCTGTGCTGGGCAGACAGAGAGGGCGGAGCTGCGCTGCTCCGCTCCTCTCTCAGTAGCCGCTGCCACCAATGCCGGCCCTGCATATAACCCTATATATCACAGAGCTCAGCTCCTTTCCTCTATCATATTACCCTATATATCACTTAGCTCAGCTTCTCTCCTCTATCATATAACCCTATATATCACAGAGCTCAGCTCCTCTCCTCTATCATATACCCCTATATCACAGAGCTCAGCTCCTCTCTTCTATCATATAACCCTATATATCACAGAGCTCAGCTCCTCTCCTCTATCATATAACCCTATATATCACAGAGCTCAGCTTCTCTCCTCTATCATATAATCTATATATCACAAAGCTTAGCTCTTCTCCTCTATCATATAAACCTATATATCAGAGCTCAGCTTCTCTCCTCTTTCCTATTACTCTATATATCCTAGAGCTCAGCTTCTCTCCACTATCATATAACCCTATATATCACAGAGCTCAGCTTCTCTCATCTATCATATAACCCTATATATCACAGAGCTCAGCTTCTCTCTATCATATAACCCTATATATCACAGAGCTCTGCTCCTCTCATTTATCATATAACCCTATATATCAGAGCTCAGTTTCTCTCCCTCTGTCATAACCCTATATATCACAGAGCTCAGCTTCTTTCCTCTATCATATAACCAGGGCTGTATTTATAGGTCGTGCTGCCCTAGGCACTAAACCTGAATACGCCCCCATTAACAATTTGAATTACCACGCCCCTTTCACAATATGCCACACCCCTTTACAAAAGCCACGCACACTATAACCATGTAACGGCTCTAGAAGAAAGCTAATTGAAGGGTTTGCTGTTACCCAGTTTTCCTAGACGTTGGAGAACCTATTCAGCCTCCAGGAAAGCTGGGAGATACCGCCAAACTGTGCCTGAACATAAACCACTACACTACAACCAATATTTCCATCATACAATGACCATATAGTGGTAGACACCAGTGTACACAGGCTCTGCAGACTATATATTACCCCAATACAGTGACCATATAGTGGTAGACACCAGTGTACACAGGCTCTGTAAACTGTATATTACCTCCATACAGTGGTAGACACCCTTAGTGCAATGCACCCGTAGTACGGCCCGCAAATATAGTAATTCATAGCTCTCACTGAAAGCTATGATTCCCTGCTGGTTTCCCCAATGTGTACTGTGCGCCGGAAGAAAAGTGACATGTAAAAGTCTATGGGAGTCGGCACACACCGCTATAGAAGTACACATTGGCCAGCACATGCTTCTAAAGTACCCGGCGTATAGCGATGTGTACAGTACACATCACTATATGCCACAAGACGCCAGGAAAAGCAGGTAGGATAACACAGGAAAGGCTTAGATACTCAACGCCAGCAGGTAGGATAACACAGGATAGGCTTAGATACCCAATGCCAGCAGGTAGGATAACACAGGATAGGCTTAGATACACAGCACCGGCAGGTAGGATAACACAGGATAGGCTTAGATACTCAACACCAGCAGGTAGGATAACACAGGATAGGCTTAGATATTCAACGCCAGCAGGTAGGATAACACAGTATAGGCTTAGATAAACAGCGCCAGCAGATAGGATAACACAGGATAGGCTTAGATACACAGCACCAGCAGGTAGGATAACACAGGATAGGCTTAGATACACAGCGCCAGCAGGTAGGATAACACAGGATAGGCTTAGATACACAGCACAAGCAGGTAGGATAACACAGGATAGGCTTAGATACACAGCGCCAGCAGGTAGGATAACACAGGATAGGCTTAGATAAACAACGCCAGCAGGTAGGATAACACAGGATAGGCTTAGATACACAGCACCAGCAGGTAGGATAACACAGGATAGGATTCCTAACAACCCACATCTCTCACCCCTCCCCCAAGCACATGTATCAGCCCCCCCCCAGCACATGTATCAACCCCCCCAGCACATGTATCAGCCCCCCCAGCACATGTATCAGCCCCCCAGCACATGTATCAGCCCCCCAGCACATGTATCAGCCCCCCAGCACATCTCTCTCAGCCCCCCACCCCCAGCACATGTATTAACTCCCCCAGCACAATGTATTCAGCCCCCCCCAGCACAATGTATTCAGCCCCCCCAGCACAATGTATTCAGCCCCCCCAGCATAATGTATTCAGCCCCCCAGCACATGTATTCAGACCCTCCCCCAGCACATGTATTCAGCCCCCCCAGCACAATGTATTCACCCAGCACATGTATTAACCCCCCCCCGCACAATGTATTCAGCCCCCACCCAGCACATGTATTAGCCCCCCCCCCCCAGCACATGTATTCAGCCCCCCCCAGCACATGTATTAACCCCCCCAGCACAATGTATTCAGCCCCCCCCAGCACATGTATTAACCCCCCAGCACAATGTATTCAGCCCCCCCCAGCACATGTATTAACCCCCCAGCACAATGTATTCAGCCCCCCAGCACAATGTTTTCAGCCCCCCCAGCACAATGTATTCATCCCCCCCAGCACAATGTATTCATCCCCCCAGCACAATGTATTCAGCCCCCCCAGCACAATGTATTCAGCCCCCCCAGCACAATGTATTAACCCCCCCCAGCACAATGTATTCAGCCCCCCAGCACAATGTATTCAGCCCCCCCAGCACATGTATTAACCCCCCAGCACATGTATTCAGCCCCCCCCCCCAGCACATGTATTAACCCCCCAGCACATGTATTAACCCCCCAGCACATGTATTCAGCCCCCCCCCCCCAGCACATGTATTCAGCCCCCCCAGCACATGTATTCAGCCCCCCCAGCACAATGTTTTAACCCCCCCCCAGCACAATGTATTAACCCCCCCAGCACAATGTATTAACCCCCCCCAGCACAATGTATTCTGCCCCCCCAGCACAATGTATTCTGCCCCCCCAGCACAATGTATTCAGCCCACCCCAGCACAAGTACTAACCCCCCAGTTTAATGTATTAACCCCCCCAGCACATGTATTAACCCCCCACCACATGTATTAACCCCCCAGCACATGTTTTAACCCCCCAGCACATGTATTAACCCCCCCCAGCACATGTATTAACCCCCCAGCACATGTATTAACCCCCCCAGCACATGTATTAACCCCCCCAGCACATGTATTAACCCCCCAGCACATGTATTAACCCCCCCAGCACATGTATTCAGCCTCCCAGCACAATGTATTCAGCCCCTCCCCAGCACAATGTATTCAGCCTCCCCCAGCACAATGTATTCAGCCTCCCCCAGCACAATGTATTCAGCCTCCCCCAGCACAATGTATTAATCCCCCAGCACAATGTATTAACCCCCCCAGCACATGTATTAACCCCCCCAGCACATGTATTCAGCCCCCGCCCCCAGCACAATGTATTCAGCCCCCCCCACCCACTTACCTGTGTCTTGAAGTACAGGGACAAGTCTTCCTCTCCTCCTGCTGTCCTGTGCAGGGGAGGAGAGTGGGCGGGGCATCGCTACTGCTCTGCCCTCTCTCTGGCAGCGTCTCTTCAGCTGCGCTGTGCTGGGCAGACAGAGAGGGCGGAGCTGCGCTGCTCCGCTCCTCTCCTCTCTCAGTAGCCGCTGCCATCAATGTAAGGGCAGATGCCGGCGCCGCTGAGCTGACCACCCCCCCCTCCCCCGCCCGCCGCTCGGGGGGGGGGGGGGGGGTTGGATCCGGGTCAGATGAAAAAAAAAAAAAAAACATCTACCTCCTGCCGTGCCGCCCCCTAAAGTCGCCTAGGCAATGCTAGTGCAAATACGCCTGCATATAACCCTATATACACAGAGCTCAAAGCTCCTTTCCTCTATCATATAACCATAATCCTTGCCAGCTTCTCTCTCTATCTTAACCCTAAATCACAGCTCAGCTCCCTCCTTTCATTACCCTAATCACAGAGCTCAGCTCCTCTTCTTCTATACCCTATATTCACAGCTTAGCTCTCTCTCTCTAACGCCTATATATCACAGAGCTCTGTTCTTTCTACAAATATCCTCTATATTACAGGCCAACTTCTCTCCTCTACATTCATCCATATATCAGAGTTAGCTTCTCTCCCTCTATCATATAACCCTATATATCACAGAGCTCAGCTTCCTCTCTATCATACTCTATATATCACAAGCCAGCTCCTTCCTCTATCATATAACCACTATATCAGAGCTCAGCTTCTCTCCTCTATCATATAACTCTATATATCACAAAGCTTAGCTCCTCTCTCTATCTATAAACCTATATTCAAGCTCACTTCTCTCCTCTATCTATAACTCTATATCATAGAGCTCAGCATCTCTCCTCTATCATATAACCCTATATACACAGAGCCAGCTCCCTCTATCATATACCCCTATCACAGAGCTCAGCTCTCTCTTCTATCATATAACCCTATATATCACAGAGCTTAGCTCTTCTCCTCTATCATACGTCTCTATATATCACAGAGCTCTGCTTCTCTCCTCTATCAAATAATCCTCTATATTACAGAGCTCAACTTCTCTCCTCTATCATATCATCCTATATATCAGAGTTTAGCTTCTCTCCCTCTATCATATAACCCTATATATCACAGAGCTCAGCTTCTCTCCTCTATCATATAATCTATATATCACAAAGCTCAGCTCCTCTCCTCTATCATATAAACCTATATATCAGAGCTCAGCTTCTCTCCTCTATCATATAACTCTATATATCACAAAGCTTAGCTCCTCTCCTCTATCATATAAACCTATATATCAGAGCTCAGCTTCTCTCCTCTATCATATAACTCTATATATCATAGAGCTCAGCTTCTCTCCTCTATCATATAACCCTATATATCACAGAGCTCAGCTCCTCTCATCTATCATATAACCCTATATATCACAGAGCTCTGCTCCTCTCATTTATCATATAACCCTATATATCACAGAGCTCAGCTTCTCTCCCTCTGTCATATAACCCTATATAACACAGAGCTCAGCTTCTCTCCTCTATCATATAACCCTATAGATCACAGAGCTAGCTTTCTCTCCATCATATAACCCTATATATCACAGAGCCACTCTCTCTCTATCATATAACCCTACTATATCACAAGCTCTGCTCTCTCATTTTCATAAACCTTATATATCACAGACTCAGTTCTCTCCCTCGTCAAAACCTTATATTCCAGACTCCTCTCTCCTCTTTCATATAACCCTATATATCACTGAGCTCAGCTTCTCTCCTCTATCATATAACCCGATATATCACAGAGCTCAGCTTCTCTCCTCTATCATATAACCCTATATATCACAGAGCTCATCTTTCTCCCTCTATCACATTCAGCTATTAGATAGGGGGGCATAAATCATCTGACAGGTTCCCTTTAATAAATCCCTACTTATTGTGGGTTAAGGAGTCCAGTAGGCGGTCTTATCAGTCATTGACAGCCATCTCTGTATGCATACTAATACAAAGAAGGCTGTCAATCACTGATAACACCACCCTCTGGACTTCCTAAATCAGAATAAGCAGGGATTTAAATGAATACAATACAAGTTCGACTGAACCTTTCTCCACAGAGCTATATATCATCCTGTTCATCTCTTCCTGCTCTGTAACATGCTGGCAGCAGATCAGCTTATCACAGAAGAAAACTAACTAAGAAGGCCTTACTATTAAAATATAACCTTTAATTCAAATCACTAAAAAATACACACAATGGCCATAGATACAGACAAATCTCAATACCAATTATACCAAATATATGATTAAATAAATAACAACCTATGGCTGATAAATCTAACCATGACCCTACAAATGTTACCTACCTATACGGACAGAGTAATCGTCCCGAAAGGGACGGCCCCATCCAACGATGACTCGTCCTATAATGCCCTATTACTTATACCGCAAGATACCCTGGGAGGTGTATAATACTGGTATATATCTAATAGAGTAAAATCCTTAACAAACTATTGCAATAAACACTTAGTAAAAAGGTTTACCTAGCGTTGAATACAGGGCACAAATCTATTCAAAATAAGTCCTTAGATCAATAGACAAATTACATTCCACCTCTCACATACAAGGTACCCCACACTAGTACTACAGATATATACTTATCTAACGAAACAGGTCCTTAGATAGCTGGACAGATGCACTCCATGTCTCCCGACGCGTTTCCCCCCTCCGATGTGCAGGGGCTCCTCAGGGGATTCTCAGTCATGGCACCAAAAAGCAAATACAAATGTCTCCCAAAGACGGGGGACCCTAAATAGAGTCACTCCATGTCACAATGGACCCAAGGTAAATATGGTACCAGCAAATCAGCTTCAAATGTTGCAGTGTTGTTTGATAAATTTGGTGCATATTTAGACCTGTCTGCATTTTAATACCAACTGTTTGGCTTATTTTGTACCAGTAATCTAAACTGCAATTTTGGCATAATTTTGGAACATTTTAAACCAAATGTCCTTAAAAGGGGTTGTCTCATCTCGAAGTTTCATAGGATGCATGAATGAAATAATGCTGCTTTGCTCTGTCACTTCCTGGTCAAGTTGTTTGTAATTAGCATATGAGCTCCGTGTATTCAGACCTCTGCTAATTACATAAATCTCATGCTGTCAGGACCAGGGAAGGTTCTGCGTTATACAGCAGTAATTACTGGCTTTTGTCTGAAAGATCAGATGACAAACAAGCTCTCACTGTCCAAAGTTGTGAGTGTGAGCTGCAGTGACCTGTGTGATGAAGTCACTCCCTGCTATCAGCTAGAACAAACAGCAGGGGGGAGATGTACACAGGTCAGTCACTTGGGGAACCAGAGAGAGCACAGAAGGTGATAAAATCACTTGTAGCTCCTTAACAAAAAAAAATGAACAACGCAATATATTTGGAAAACATCTTTATTTAGTGTTCCCAACATGTTGAAAGCTAATCTTTGTAGTGAGACAACCCCTTTAAGTAAAGCAACAACTTTTTTCTGCTTGCAGAGAGTTGTGAAAAGTGTTTAAAACACATAAGAAATGTGTCTAAAACCAAATGCACCACATTTTGGCGTATTTGGGGAGACATGTATGAAAGAAGGTCCTTCGAAGTGAATTATTGCATCTCATTTTGAGTGTATAATGTGCCTAAATGTATGAAAGTGTTGCCTGTGTGTTTGACACATTATGGAACTTAGGTGTATTAGTAATGCAACAAACATGTATAAAGGCTATACATAGGCTGGAAATACAAGAAAAAGTCATTAGAATAGCATGTCAGTGAATAGAAACTATGGTACTGATCTTGCTTGGTGGACCACAGGTCCCGGACAGACCTGTGCTGTGTTGGCTCTTGCTGTATGTAGTAAAAATTAAAACTTAAAAAGCAGAACATCATCAGTGGGTTGTTTAATGTAAAATTCGTTTTAGATTCTATTAATTTTAAATACATTTTATAGGAGATATTTCTATATTTTTGGGATATTATATATTATATATATTATATATTAATTTTATATGATAACATTTTTTAAATTTAAATAATTAAATTTTTATACTTTGATAATTATCATAAATTACTTTTTATTATTGTACTGGTGTAAGTTGATAAATAATGGACATTTTTTCCCTAACAGCAAATCTAGCTCCACTTTGACCTATTTCAATGTGGTCTGCCTGTATGAACAGCAGGGGCGTCGCTAGGCTGTTTTATTCGGGGCTCGGGCCCCGAATAAAACACCCTGTGCCCCGAGTCTCCCGGGCTCCAGGCCTCTGCCCTGGGCCTGGAGCACCGACTGGCCCTTTAGCTGCATGTGCGTCCGCTGGACGCACATGCAGCTGCGGGCTACTGCGGAGCAGAGAGCGAGTCCCCCCCTCCCCGCGGGGACAGTGTCGGACCGGCTTTGGGTCCAACCTGCAGGGCTCCCGGGTCCTCAACGCTGAGGCCCCGCCGGGGCCCCGGTGCCTCAGCCGGCAGCGTCCGATGATGTGATGTCATGCGGGCGCTCCCTCCCCTCGGGGCGCACGCGCTCATGGGCCCGTGCCCCCGGGGAGCCCCGGGGGAGCGGGGGGCTAAAGGAGGACGGGGCGCGCTCCCCGGGGGATTTAAGGTGATATTAATGTTTTATTTTTAAAGCGTTTACCTGCCCCGTCCCCCATAATGCCCCTTGGCCCCCTACCCCTGTTGTGGCCCCCCATATCCCCTGCCTTCCCCCTATAAGCCTGCCTGGGGCCCCCCCATACCACTGTCTGGGGCCCCCATATCCCTGCCTGGGGCCCCCCATACCCCTGCCTGTCCCCTATAAGGCTGCCTATCCCCTATAATCTGCCTTGCCCTAAATCCTGCCCGGGCCCCATATACTGCGCGTGGCCCCCATATCCCTGTCTGGGGCCCCTATAATCCGCCTGTGGCCCTAAAAAATGCCCCCTTGGGGCCCCCCCAATATCCCTCCCTGTGGCCCCCATAGCTGCCTGTGCCCCCTAAAAATGCCTGCCTGGGGCCCCCCATACCCCGGGCCTGTGGCCCTATATACCTGCCTGTGGCCCCCATCGCCTGCCTGTGGCCCCATACGCCTGCTGGGGCCCCCCATACCCCTGTGTGGCCCCCATATTACCGCCTGTCCCCCCCATATACTCCCTGGGGTCCCCATAGCTGCCTGTGCCCCTTTTAATCCTGCCTGTGGCCCCTATAATGTGCCTGTGGCCCCTTAATGCCTCCCTTGGGCCCAAAATACCTCCTTGGCCCCAAAACACCTTTTTGCCCCCATATCCTCCTGTCCCCTATCCGTTTGTGCCCTATATACCTCCCGGGGGCCCCCCAATCTGCTGTGGCCCCAATTTACGCCTGGGGCCCCCATTACTGCCTCATGCCCCCATATACTGCCTCTTCCCCCTAAATGCCTCAGTGCCCCTATATACCTTTTTGTGGCCCCTATATACTCCCTCGTGCCCCCATATACCCCTTGGGGCCCCCCCATAAAACGCCTCAGTGCCCCTATATACTGTTTTTGGCCCCATATACCTCCTGGGGCCCCTTATATACGCCTGTGCCCCTATATACTGCCTTTGCCACCCTTTATACTCCTGTGCCCCCCTATATACAGCCTGTGGCCCCATATCCCCTCCTTGGCCCCATATACCTGGCTGTGGCCCAATATACTGCTTCAGTGACCCAAAAACCTACTGAGGGACTGCATACCTATAATTAAGGGGTTGCTGGAAATGTGAGGTTCTAAATATTTGTGCCCCAAAAACCCTCAGGGGAAAAATTTTGGGCCGGGGAAATCACATGGGTGTAACCCGGGAAGGAAGAAAAAAAAAGGAAAGTAACGACGCTGATCAGAAAAGCGTCTCCCGGTGGTTATTTAATGTAATGCAGTTAAACTTATATGTCTCAAGGCCACAACAAAGTAAAAACCAAAATTTTGGTCACTGTATGGGGTAATATACAGTCCTCGCGTCGGTACACTGGTGTCTCCCACTTCGGGTCACTGTATGGCGGTGGTATATGTAATCAGAGCTGTGTACGCTGATGGACAAAGTGGGGTCGCTTTTGGGCAGGGGGCTGGCAAATTATTTGAGCCTTTGTAGTAAAAGTTTGGGGTCTTGGGTTTTTTTTGGAGGGTTTTAGTAACAAACACTCGTCCGGTATATTGTCCTGTGTAGTTTTATGTTTTGGTGATGTTTTGGGGGATTTTCATATGAAGGTGAGAAGTTCAAAAAGTAAATTTGCATTGGTGATTTTTACTGTACATGACTGCTGAGGGGAAAGGACGGGGTTTGTGTGGGATGTGCAAAAATTAGTACAGGAACAAAGGTTTTTCTCTTAAAAAAACATCCGCAGTTCACAATGAGGGGAAAAAAATCGGGGAACCATCCTACCCCGAAAAACACAAAGGGCCCACCCCGGGTGTTTTAAGGGGCCCTAGCAACGCCCCTGATGAACAGTAATGCGCCCAGTTTATGGTGTGACATACCCCCCAGAAAAAAACCGCCTATGTTATGCCATTAAAAAAAAGTTTAGTCTTGCGAACATGCCAAAGACATTTGTTTCACGCATTAAACATCACAGCCCACTAACTCTTGCATTTTACATCACAAAAGGGTGTAAAACCCTTTCATGCATGTTTCCCTTGGTGTCAATAAAATCTAGCAAAGTTTATTAATATTTCCTTTTTAGAATAAGTACAGCTCATACACAGTTTGATGCCGTGGAATTACTACTGACGAGCTCAAGTACAAGATTTCATACCCTTTGACCCTGGTAAAATATTTAAGACTGAATCCCGTAATCCCCCCCGAGCAAAAAAAAAAAAATTTAAATTGGGATTTGTTAAGTCAATCTGCTCCCAAACGGCTAACCCGCATATCTGAAAATCCCCCAAACTTTGCCCAATGGTTATTTTTTTTTTTTTACTGTCATTTTGATGCCAGATGTTATTATCCTATACTTTCTGCAGTGTTCCAGGTCTGTAGCTGCAGTAGTCTACATGATGGGACAAGACATGCACAACACCATGGCTGCCATCAGAATTCACTGATAGGGTATGTTCACAAAGCTTATAATGGGGCGCATTTTGACGCGTATTTCGCCGCATACTAGGCTCTAATACGAACGAGATGCAACCCATAATTACGGTAATTCATAGCTCTCATCGAGAACTATGGATTATGCCTCCTCTCCCCGCCGTACAATAGATCGTTCTGTACGGGCGGGGGGGGGTAATGAAAAGTCACTTATTCATGGCACTTTTGCGCCGCGAAAAATCCCCCGCGGCTCCACCATTTTCCCGGGTTAGCTTGATCCCGAACCTCAGGAAATTTGCGGGGCTTTACTGTATGGGCCGCAATTACGCCGTGTGAACATAACCATAAATAACCAAAATATGGTAGGTTATGCAAGGGAGTACTGTGGCTACTACTGTGATGGGGCAATGTGTTAGATTGAATGTTTCTTCAGTACAATGTTAAATGAATTATCGACATGCAAATGCCAAACACATATTAAAAAAAAAGATATGAGCAACTAAATGATCTCCTAGAATAGGCAACATCCTTATGGAAATTAAGAAGAGCATAAATCTATGTACCATCAAAATTATATAGCACCTAAACCACCAATGATAATGCATGTGACAGATGACACAAAAAGATGCATCTGCATTTGTTAGCTGAGTGCTGGTAGCAAAATCCACCACAGGTGTGTGCTCAGCTCTGTATCCTAGCAGGCGGGGGAATAAGGGAAAAAGCAAAAAAAAAGGGAGCGGTTTAGGAATAAAATCAAAAAAAAATTTGTCCCAGCCTGTATGCTAGGAGGCAAGGAACAAGAGAAAGAATGCCCTTAAATTTTTTTGGGTGGTACCACCCCCAAAAACCCGTCATATTTTTCATGCTGTAAAAAAGCAACACCACCATTTTTTTATCTGTGTACTGTGGGCAAAATTTAGTATCCTGCTTTATTTTTTCCATCGCTTTTGATGGAATCTATGATGGAGGCTCCTAATGGAATCTCAGGCATAGATGTGAACAAAGTCTTAGGTGACACCTATCTACTCTTAGGTAATTTGCCCCCAGGGGGTTAAACCCTTTTATGGGCCCCCCGGCTAGCCATGCAGTGGTCCCTGTCCAATACCAAGCTATGCTTATAACAATGTCCTAATATGACACCCCATGTGTCCATTCCTCTAAAAAAAAAAAAAACCCTAAGCATTCCAATATCATGACGCAGCCTGTTGGGCCACCTTGCTGACATCTCGTAGGCAGCCTGCAGCCTACAACACAATTTGGCAAGGCAGGGAGCCAATGGCTCCCTGATCCACCATGATTTTTAACCATTTGCACGTCCTAAATACCCAACCGTTAATAAGCACAAAGACCAAGATTTTAGGGGATATTTCCTTAATTTCCAGGACATACATTCACCACCTAAGGGCCCCTATGCTTGTTGGGCCCCCGCAACTGCTTAGGGTGCCCAATAGAAAAGATGGCCCTGCCTGACATCACAGTGCATATTTTTTCTATTTTTTTAAGGTTAGGATCATGGTAAGAGTTGGAATTAGGGTTCCCCAGATGTGTGACCCTATTTCCATACAGTTTGGAAGTATTTTGTAGGTGCTTTAAAGAGACCAGAAAACACAGGCATAATTTTTACCACTGTAGACTTTAATGAAATTGGGGTTTAAGACGTCCCTCATCCCAAATACTTTGACGAATTTGACGAATTTGGCTGAATTGCAATTCAACCGAACCAAGACCTATGTAGGACCTGATTTAAAGGATAACACTTTTTAACAGTGTAGATCCTGTGTCAGGCCTGTGTGCTCTCTGCAGGATCCTCTCTTGGAACAAACTTTGTTACTTAAAACCATTTACAACGTTTCCTTCCATATTTTAGGTGACAGCTTCTTTGTCCCCGACACTGTTCTCAAGGGCTCTGTCCTCTAAACCATCTCATCAAGGTACTATCCAAAAGGTTCACTCTCACCACTGGACTGACTAGGCCACACTTTAGGCCTAGTTTGTGTTCTCTCACTACACCAAACAAAAAATGCACCGTCACTTGGCCCCCAACATCAAAGACTCCTATTTCCTCCAAATATTTTCCCACTTAGCTACTCTTTTTCAGGGTTTTTTCGAAAAGCCAATATATTAGGCCTGCAGGGCAACCAGAACTTAATGCAGCTAGCTATATCGACGGGACAAGTCCTCCTCAGCAGGACCATCTTGCTTCTTGGGTTTTAATACACCAGTGCTTTCCACCAGAGGCGTAACTTCAAGCTCTTGGGGCCCCGGGTGCAAAAAATGAAAAGGGGGGCCCCCCTTTTTTCCCATGCACCATTTAAAATTTGCGGGTTTCTTTTTAAAGTGGAAGGAGGGTTTTTGGGGCCCCCCTCAGGCTGGGGGGGCCCTTTTGGGCGCTGCTTCCCGCTGCACCCCCCTGAAGAACGCCCCTGCTTTCCACTACGGGTTTCCCCTTTACTGGGTTTGACTTCATCTTTACAGCCCGGGGCTTTTACCGTTTTCGGTAAAATTGGTAAAACTTAGCAAATACTGTTTTAGCAGTGGTCCACACAGAACACTGTAAGCCATCATTCTCCATGGCCAGATTTTCTTAGCTCCAGCTTACTAGTGGTCACCCTGTTTATTTTAATTTTTAAACAACCCCCAAGGGGGGGAAAACCCAAAAACTTTTCCCTTTCTTTCAAAGACTTCCCTCATCAAAATTTTAAAAAAAAAACTGTCCCGATTTGTCACAGGACTGTGTCCCCTTTGGCCCTTCTGCCCAAACAACTTGGAAAAGGACACGGTTGCTTTTCCAGGTGAACAGGCTTACGCTTATCTTTTACTGAAAGGCTTACAGAACTTCATCTGACACTTCTCGCAGATTACCCTCCCAGTCCTCAATTGGCACCCAATGTCCTCTTTTTGTCACGGATGCCCTGCGCCCCCCCGCCCGGGGTCACGGGAAACACCCGTCCCCCCAACT
The DNA here is from genome assembly GCA_025379985.1 of Phyllomedusa bahiana. Classification (NCBI taxonomy): domain Eukaryota; kingdom Metazoa; phylum Chordata; class Amphibia; order Anura; family Hylidae; genus Phyllomedusa; species Phyllomedusa bahiana. The sequence continues at coordinate 51,088 of JAODAL010002018.1, forward strand.
TGAGGGGCCCCCCGTCCCGCCCCTTTGGGGGCCCGGGGGGTCCCGTCATCCCGCTGCAGGGTCCCCAGTGACTTCCCCCGGCCCAAAACCGCCCCCCCCATGCCCCATCCTTTCCTCGGTCCCCTCGGGCCGGGGGGCCCCCCCTTTAGGGAGGGGCGCGCCGGCAGCCCTTGAGATTTAAAGGGACATTTTGGAAAAGGTAATTGGCCCAAATTTACCGGGAAATGCTCCTTTTTTTAAAGCCCGGCCTTTTCCCCAGGGCCTTTTTTCCCCGGGATCTTTAGTGCACATCCTTTTGGGGAAAAAACTTCCAGAAAGCCTTGTTTTCCCTAACTTTGAAACCAAAAACCCATTTGTTTTACGTTTACCGACCACAACCTTGCCGCCTCCCCCTGACCTTCTCCTGTCTACGTTCACAACCTCGGGCCGCCGGGCCCTGCCCTTTTTTGCCGCCCCCGACTACGGGGCCTGCTGCCGATTCTTTTCCCCTCCCCCTCCCCTTTGGGCCCCAAACCCGCAGGAACCCCCACCAGGGGGTAGTGACCTGGTGACCCCGCCGCAGCGGGTTTCCATCCCGCTTTGCGGGGGCTTGGTGAAAAAGGGGACCCACTTAAAATCCCCCTCCCTGTTTGGGGTTTTAACCCGCGCCTGCGGGGGCCCAGGGGATCCACCCCAGCCCTTTACAGAAAGCCCGGGCCAGGGAAATCCCGCCAAGGTGTTTTTTTGGGGGGCGTCGCCCCAAAAAAAAAACCCCGTCTTTGGTCAAAAATCAAAACAGATCACGCAGCAAGCACAGCCCCTCGAGAAAGCCCCTCCTCCATGATGCAGGGGCTAAATCGCCACTCAGCAGCAAGTGGGCTGCAGGGGTTCCTTTTGTGGCGGCCCACCCCTTTTTGGGCCTAAACCCTCCGTTTGGGTCCAGGGCCAAACAAATTTTTTGGGGGGGAACCCTAAGGCCTGCGGGGGTTCATCACCCCGGGTGCTCCCTTAAACGGGGAATTTTAGGGCGGGTTTCTTTTCCCTTGGGAAAAAACCAAGGGGGGTTCGGGGGTTCATTTCTCCTCTCGGGGTAAACCCCCGGCCCCGGGGCCCAATCCTCTTGGCCCGGGGGAATGGTCACCCTGCCCCGGGTAAATTTTTCTACAGGAATTTTTAGTTTTTCTTCGAAAGCCTGCCCGCGATTCGTCTGCTAAAAACCGCCCTTTTTAACCTGCCTGAAAAGGGGGCCCACCCCCGGGGGGAAAAACCTATCCCCATGCATTGCGACAACTAGCATGGGAGCTGGCTTGGAACGATGCAGCTTTGTGCCCACTTTTCAAGAAGGGCCCCCAGCCTTTAAGGGGAAGGCCCCCCGCCACCCGGGGACTCTACGTTTTCCCTTTAACGAGCTCTTTCCCTTTGGCAAAAACCGGATTGATATCCGCTTCGCAGAGAAAAAATTTGAGGAGTTCCGCCAAGAGCAAGAACCAGCCCTATCACGCCGCCATCCCGTCCTGCCCGGTGTTTTACGGCCTCCACACCCCTTTTCCCCCACCAAACCGGGGAAGGGGCCCTTTGCCAGGGGGTTTAGGCCCACCTAAATCCGCAAAAACTTGACCAACGGCGTAAGGAAAACCTAGGGTTCTCTATGTGGGGGCCCTAAACCCTCTCCTAAGGGGTTCTTTGCCCCGGGTCCGTGGCCCGGCCGAGGGGGACTGGGCGCCCTAGGCTACGTGGGGGGGAGGGCGTCCCGGGGGGTTTTTGCAGTTCTCCCCTCATCTGAACATCCCCGTCCTGGTAAAGCAGGGAACCCGGGGGCCCCCCAATTTTTTAAAGCTTAAAGCCTTCCGGGAAAAAGGGTTGGTGGGAACTTCTTGGCCCTTTCCCAAATGGTGTCCCCAACACTTTTCCCCCCGTTTTCTCCTGGGGGAAACCCCCTATCCTTTCCCCCACAGGGGGGAGACCCCTCAGCGATTTTGGCCCGTTACCGTAGGGAGCACTTTTTTCCTTTTAAAATTGGAGCACTGCAAAAAGGGAAGAGACTTTTCTTTTAAATTGTTCCCCCGGTCTTCCTCGCCCACCTATTGGGCCCTTTCGGGGCCCTGCAGAAACCCTCCCCCGGTGTTGACGGGCAGACGGGCGAATTTTTGTGTTTGGGGCCCCAGAGTGCCCGGTTTCTCGCTTTTGGTGGCACCTCGCCCCCTTTGTTTTACCAAATTCCCCTTTACCGCCCTAAAGCTCTACGGGTTTCCCGGTCATATCGTGAGTTTTTCTGATGTCTTTTCCGGAACAAGCAGAGACCTTCCCCGCCAACATCGTCCAAAATTTCCCCCGATTGATTTCTCCCCGGGTTTTACCGACCCCCCGGGGGCAGAGTCACCCCTTATCCTTTCCCTGAGACTCAAGCCATGTCTGATTTCACCCGGAAAAAAAAAATTTTCAAAAAGGGATTTTATTCAAAAGTCCTCTTTTTCCCCGCGGGAGCGGGTTTCTTCTTGAAAAAAGGGAAGGACGGCTCCTTACGGCCCTGCATTAAATCCCGGGGGTTTTGAAAAAAGATCACGGTAAAAAAAACGTCCCCTCTACCGTTGACCCACGGAACTTTTGACCGTCTACGGGGCCCGAAAGGGGGTTTTTTCCCAACTGGATTTGAGGGGGGCCCTAAAATTTTTGGGTCCAGATCCGAAAGGGCGTTTGAGTGGAAAAAGGCCTTCAACCCAGAGAGGGGTCCTTCGAGAAACCGGGTGATCCCTTTTAAGGACTGTTTTAAATGCGCCCTGCCGTTTTCCAGGAGTTCTTTAAATGTTTGTCTTCCGGGATTTTTTTTATACCTTTTTGTGGGTTACCTGGAGGGACACCTGATAAAACTCCCGTTTTGGCCTAAAACCCCCTTTCCCCAACTCCGCCCAAGTGCTACAGCCCAAAGAGCAAATTTCACTTGATCCCAAAATTTAAAGGGAAGTGCCTCTTCCATCAAGTAAACCCTTCTTTTTTCCGGGGTTAATTATGGCCCAAAAGGGCCCATGGATGGACCCAGCCAAGTTGCCCACCGTATTGCAAGGGCCCCCACGCCCAGGGGGCCTGCGGGCCAACAACGGTTCCTGGGCTTTTTTGAAATTTTTAAACCGGCAGTTTATTCCGCACTTCCCCCTTTCCCCCCTGGGGCCCCATTGTGGCCCTTACGAGGAAAACGCCAACCCAAGGGAGCGGGGCCTTTCCAGGCCGGGGGGAACGTTCCCCAAAGCTAAAAAGGGCCCTTTCCCCTCTCCCGTCCACCCTGCGGGCCAGCCCCAGGGGAAACCCTTCTCGTTGAATTTGACCCCCTTCATGGGTGGCCCCGGGGAGCAGCCCCTAAACGAAAAAAAGGGCCCACAGGAAAAACCCAGCCCACTTGTGGCTTTTTTTCCTAAACCCTTTTTTCACAGGCGGAGAGGGAATTTTACACCTTTGGAGATCGGGATTTATTAGCCATAAAACTGGGCCCTAAAAAGGAAGGCGATTTTTTGCTGGAAGGGGCCCGGCATCCCAATTGTATCTACTCCGGGTTTATAAAAAACCTCCAGTACCCTCTAAATTTCCCGCGGGCTTAATCCACGCCAAGCTAGGTGGTTTGCTTTTTTTTCTCCCGTTTAAAATTTTTAAATTTTACTTCCGCCCCGCCGAGAAAAACGTGAAGGCTGATTTCCCCTCCCGTGCCTCCGACGTGGTGGGTGAAAAACCATCCCAGAGCACATAATTCCCCCGGGAAAAACCTTTTCTCCGCAGCCCCCGTCCCCCAACCCTTTCCCTTAAAAGTCCCACCGGGGGGAAGACATACGTCCCCCCCCTGGCGCTCCGTTGGAATCCTGAAATGGGGTCCCCTGCCCCAATGGTGGCCCGGGGATTCCCTTTCCCACAAAACGTTTTCCTGAAAATTTTCCCCCTCCCATGGTGGCCCGGACCCCTCGCTAAGGAACCCTTAAAGAGTTCGTCCACGTTTTACCTTGGGGCTCGCACCCAAGGGCCCCCGCCACAAGCCCGGGAGGGCTCTTGCAACCCCCTTTCCCCTTTCCCCACGCAACCCCTGGGGCTCACGTACGATGGAATTAAACCCACCCACCCCCTTCGTCCGGGAAAACCCCCCGTGTGGGGGGTTTTTAGAACCGGTTTTCAAAAAAGGGACTTTTGGGCCCCTTTTCAAAGGGCTGCCTTCCGGTTTCCCGGCCTGGCCAAGCTTTTTTTCCCACATTTTTCGTTTTGCTCCGGGCTCCCTCTCCAAATCTTCCCCTGTCGGGGGGTTTCGTTTGTTTCTAAAAATTCTGGGGGCCTTTGCGGGTAAAACCCCCCGGTGGGTTGACTTCTTTCCCCGGGTTACCAAACCCCAGAAAGAAAAGGCCAGGTGGGGAAAAGTGAATCAAATTCTGGGGGGGTTTCCTGCGCCATTTCGTTTTTTGCAGGGGAAAATGACTGGGGGCCCCTTACTTTTTTTGGGCGGGAAATTTTTAATTTAAATTTCCCTAAGTCAAAGTCCGCGGGGGCCTCTCCCTTCTACGTAGTAAGGCTTACATCCCCCCCCAACCCCCTCCCCCCCAGCTTTCATCCAATCCGAAGGTCCCCGCTGCTTGGGCAAATTTTGGTCCAAAGGCATTGGGACCAAATTTGGTCCCCGACCCGCCTTTTCCCACTCCTTTCCGGGCTGAACCCCATGAAGGGGTAGGGGATAAAAGAGAAGCCCTCCTCCTGTCTTCCCCCCCGGGGGGTTTAAGGGTGGCTGTCAGCCCAAAAATGTCTTTTTGGTTTTTGAAAAACCTGGGTAAAGAGGGGGGACTTGGGGGAAAAAGAATTTTTTTTTTTCTTGTCGACCCGGGAAGGGGGGTTTGGGCCCCCGGGAAAAAAACGTGGGAAAACCGGGGGGAGAACTCCTGGACCCCAGCAAATTTTTCAAAAATTTCTCCACTTTTAAAAAGAAGGGGGGACCCAAAGGGGGGGAAATGTTTTCCCGGGTTTCCCCGGGGAACCCCTCCCGGGGGCAAAAGGCCCAAACCTTTCCCCACCCCTGACAGCGCCCCCTCCCGCCCCAACCCCAGGTCCGGGGGCTGCTCATCCCCCCTGCCCGGGTCCCCCCGTGGGCTTTCCCGGGCCCTGCTCCCGCCCCCCTCCCTCTCGGTCTCTCGGGAAGGCCGGGGGGCCCCCTTAGGGAGCGCGCGGCCGGGAGTAGGAAATTTAAAAAAAAACAGTGCAAACCCGGGAATTGGCCAATTTTCCGGGGAAAATGCTCCATTTTTGCCCAGCCTCTTTCCCCCTGGCCCTTTAAACCGGGTCTTTTTGTGCCATGCCCATTGGGGAAAACGTTCAAAAAGCCGGGGCTTGCCTAACCCCTTTTACCAACCCAAATTTTCTTTAAATTTTTCCCACCAGTACCTTGCCGCCCCTGCCCCACCCCTTTTCTGCTAAAAGTTTACAACCTCACCGCCCGCCCTGACCTTCTTGCCTGTCCCGCCCCATGAGCCTGATGCCGATTCTGTACCTTGCCTAACCCCTTTGGCCCCCAAACCCCAGGCAAACCCCGCCAGTGGGAGTGACCTTTCCGGACTCCCGCCGCAGCAAGTCCATCCCCCTTTTCCCGGGGGGCCCCTGGTGAATACCGGGACCCCTTTAAACCAAATCCTTTGGGGGGGCTTAAAGCCCTCGCCTGCGGTTTGGGCCAAGGGTCCAACCCCCCGACCATTAAAAACTTTTTTATTCTTCTCGGCTGCGTCTCCCTACAACATAGTAGTGTAGTGTATCATCATCACCACCCACAGCTCCCAGACAGGACCAGGGTCTTCCTGGGGTAGCTAACCTCCCCCACTTTCCCCCGTACTTTCAAACTTTCAGCACCACCACTCCTGTGTCCAGCTACATTAATCCCTATGCAATGGGGAAAACCCCAAAAACACATGCTTTCCCCAATTCCCAAACTTGATCTGGTTTAAAAAAAAAAGCCAACATAAACGATTTAAACCCTAACATCATACATATATACATGGGGAGAAACAAACTTTTGAGCAGTCCCTTAATTATTCCATATAAAGAACCAGGCAAACTTTTGCAGTCCATGGGCATTATTTCATAGGGCTTTTTCTGGAAAGCAAGTGGCACTATATGACACAGTAGGAAAAACCGTTAATTTTTTTTTTTCTCTTAAAAAAACTTTTTGGAAGGGATTCGGGTTGCTCCACAGGGAAGCAAGGGAAAACCAGGGTGGTCCTGGGTTTTGTTGGGGGCCCTGGCACAGGGGGGCCCCCGGGGTGATATTTAGAAAAGAAATGTAAGGGAAAAGAGGCGAAAGCAAGAGGTTTGAGAGCAGAATTTCATGTACAAATTGGGTGTAGGTTGGGTCCCAAAAATCAACTCCGCTAGTGAGCCACGAAAATCAACTCAACAGATGGGCCCCAAAAATCAACTTAACTAGAAGACCCTAGACACCCCAGTCCAATACTGGAAGCACGTCTCCCTTTTAGCTTTGGGGCAAAACCTGGTTGATAATTTTATGTTGTCCTTTTTATGAGGGCAAAGATTGTGACTGGTAACATCAGGTGTTTCCATATGTATGTTTATGTGCCCCTCCTCAGTGCCTAAGTCCTGTGTCCCCCCTCTGGATGGAATCATGGGTGGGGGGTCTGATTTTATAAAAAAACAGTGGTAAATGTTATTATAAAGGGGGGGGGGTTTCAAAAATCACACGAAGCATCATGGCTTCTGTACCCAGCCTGCAGATTCCTCTTCATGGTGCGCTATGTTTTTGAAACTCTGTTTAGATTCCTAATTTTTTGTTTTTGCAGAAGAGGTGCAAAAAAATTCAGCCAAAATTTTAATAACAAGAGTGGGAAAAAAACAACCATAAAACCCACCCCGAAAACGGCCAAAAAAAAATTCTTTTTTACAGATTTCAAAACTGTTTGAAAACTTTGACTAGGGGGGCCTTGTCAGCAGTTTAAAAGCAAGAAACGGAAAAGGGTGGACGCATTTAGGCGCTTCACCCCGTTTTGGACTCTCATCTTACAGGTGTCACGATGCAGCCAAAAAAACCAACCAGGGAGGAGCTGATGACTGCGGCCCGCCCTGGGGCCTAGCCGGGGGGGCTAAAAACTTTAAATGTTGCAGTGACCAAAAAATCCTGGTATAATTTTTCCCATTATCTTTTTTTCAATTTTTTTTTCAGTTTCAATGAAAAATGAAAACCCGGGTCAAACCTACAGTTGAAACCAGAAGCTTACATACACTATATAAAAAACACATAAGCATGTTTTTTCCAAAATACGACTCAAAAACAGAATAAGCCTTTTCCCCTTTTAAAGGGCAAATTAGGAAATTTCCAAAAAATTTTTCAATAAATTTTCCCAAATGCCAAATAAAGTGTGAGAGAATTTTTTAAAAACATTTTTTATTACTTTCTGCAAAGTCAAAAGTTTACTTTTCCTTTGTATTAAACCTTTTTAAAAAATTTGGGGGGCAGCCCCCATGATGGGGGTAAAGTTTTGGAAGCTTCTTTGGGAGGTTATTGGCAAAATCTGAGTTAAAAAGAGACCCCAACCCCGTAGATGTATTATAATTCCCCAAACCCGGGAAAACCCCACTGCTTCTGTGTGTTTAAATCATGGGAGGTCTATAGAAATCCCGCCAAAATATCAGGAAAAAGAATTTTGGACATCCTCGGGGGTAATTTACAGATACCTGAAGGTGCCCCAAATTTATCTGTACAAAAAAATTTACGCAGGTTCACACAAAATGGGGAAAGTCCAGCCATCATTTTTCTCCCGGGAAAGGGGACATGTTTGTGTCTCAGAGATGAAAATGTTTGGGCCCAAATGTGCATATAACCCAAAAAAAAAAAAAGCAAAAGGGCCTTGTGAAGATTTGAAGGGAAACTGGTTTAAAATTATTTTTAATTTTCCACAGTGAAACGGTACGTAAAAACATGGCTGAAAGGCCACTCTACCAGGAAGAAGCCATTACTCAAAAAGAAATATACAAAAGCCAAATTCATGTTTGCAAATGCACACAGGAAGAAAGACCTACATTTTTAGAGAAATGACCTGTGGTCTGACATAACTAAAATTGAACTGTTTTACCATAATGACCATCATTATGTTTGGAGGAAAAAGGGAGAAGCTTGGAAGCCTAAGAACACGATCCCAACTGTGAACAGCTAGGTCACAATAATTAATCTCCTCCTGCATCTCTTTCGGCGACAACAGCCGCACGATCGTGTAGCTGCTGTCGCCTAACATACAGCCCGGAAGGTATAGAATTCCTGTGGGCATGGCCGGACTTCATGACTGAAAGTTTCATAGAAACCAGTACACAGCAATAAGCTGTGTTTTGATTTCTATTATAAAAGTGATTTTCCCTATGGGGAAAAGTAAAAAAAGAAAAGGTGAAAAAGTAAAAAAAAAAAAAGGTGAGAAAAAAATGAAAAACAGTAAAACACAAACACGAAAAATAAAATAAAAACATCTACATCACCCTTTGCCCCTTTAGAAGCACCAATCACCCCAAAAAAGATAAAAAAAAGTACCCATATTTGGTATGGCCGCGTGCGTAACAACCTGCCCTATAAATCTGTCATGTTAATTAACTCGCACGGTGAACATCAAATCCTCCCGCAAAAAACAAGCCCCTACTCATCACAGAAAAATAAAAAACTTATGCCTCTCAGACTGTATTGATGCAAAAACGTGTTTTCCTGTTTGAATAATAGTGTTTTCATTGTGTAAAAGAAGTAAATCATTATAAAAATTTGCAAATTGGGCATCGCTGTTATCGTATCGACCTGCTGAGTAAAGCTAGCAGGTCATTTATACCACATGGTGATGGCTGTAAAAAAATAAAATAAAAAACACTTCCAGGATTGCTGTATTTTGTTCAAAATGCTTCACAAAAACCTTAATAAAAAGTGATCAAAGAGTCATATGAACCCTAATAGTACTAATAAAAATGTCAACTCATCCCGAAAAAAATAAGCCCTTACACAGCTCCATACACAACAAAATAAAAAAAAGTTATGGCTCTCAGACTATGACGACATAAAAGCGCAGTTTTTTTATCAACACATTTCTATTGTGTAAAAGTAATAAAACATAAAAAGCTATATAAAATGTATATCATTGTAATTGTACCGACCCACAATTACTGCATTTTTTTCTCCCCATTTTCATGGCCCAATGCTAAAGAAACTATGGAACACCTGTGCGCCCAAAATGCAAAATACACCCCTAGATGAGATCCATGAGGGGTGTTAAATCCAAAAGGGGGCGACTTCTGGAAGGTTTTACCTGTTCTGGTACTGTGGGGGCTTTGTAAATGCGACATGGCCCCACCAAAATCTGCGCTCCAAAAGCCTAATAGCGATTCCTCCCTTATTCGCCCTGCCATGCGCCCAAACAGCAGTTTACACCCACATATAGGGTATTGCCGAACTTGGAAGAAATTGTGTAACAACATTGTGGTGCTTTGTTTCCAGAAGTCCTTGTAAAAATGAAACATTTTAAGCGTAAAGGGGGTTTATCGTTACAAAGATCATGTCTCAGATTATGGGGACAGTAAAAATAAGCACTTTTGTAATTGGTTGCATTACCTCTGTCACTTGGTTTAGCAGATATAAGCATCTCTGTAAATCTGTCTCCTATTTCTGCTGTTGCTGGTCAGAACGCCCCCTGGTCGATTCTCGCACCCTAGACACCCCCCCTGCACTGTGATTGGCTGGCTGACATTTCATTTTAGCCTGTTGGGGTACGCCCTAGACAAGGAAACGCCCCGGCCATGCCCCCTGCCGCCTGTGATTGGCTTTCCCGCACACTCTGTGTTTTACTCCCTCTGAGCTGTTTTTAAAATCGATAGTAAAACCAAGTCTGCTGGCTCTATGTACATCTCCCCGCTTTAGGGTCAATGTTCTGGGCAATTACTGGCTGTTTAAGGGGCTTTGCCAAAAGGTTGATTTACCTCCTTCACAGGTCCATCCTTAAGCTGCTACTTGGAAAAGAAGGCTTCTGTTCCTCAGATCGAATGCAAGCCCCGCCTCTTTATGACGTCATCACCTGTAGTGTATAACATAAGGATTCAACATGCATCTGTATAAGTGCTTATTTAGTGCAGTGCTTAGGTGATTAAAACCTTCAAGACAGAGGTTGGGAGTTCAAGCCCATCAGTAGTTTTTTTTTTTTTTAAAATTTGTACACATACGTAAGATATGAAAATATATGTGTAGACATCTATAATTTTATTCATATACACACACAAAGCTCCCTATAAGTGTCCTATCCTTGCAGTCAAAACCAAGCACTTCCAACATATGTGATACAATGCATATATTCTGGGGGAAAGAGACATGATATAGGGGAGCTATGTATGTGTATATATATCATTAAAAGAGATTGAATTATATTTTAGGTCTCTTTACATATGTGTAGAACTTAGGGGGGAAAAAAAATATAACCTGTGAGGGACTCGAACTCCAAACCCTTTGTTGTAAAGCAATACTCTACTATGCTGCTGCTGCTTCTACCCCCAGCCCCAAGTTAGTTACAAGCTGAGCAGGGCTTCTCTCAAAGCTGATTTGCTTCTCCCCCCATTTTTTTCACTCACATGTCCACTGACAAGGAAAGCAGAGATCTTTACTTGGAAGCTGACATTTGTAGTTGAGTAAAGGTCTCTGCCTGTTGTCAGTACAATTTGGATGAACCACTAAAGTAACAGCTGCTGGTTTTTAGTTGTGTGTAAAAAACAGGTGCTTGCTGGAGTGCTTGCCAAGTGCTTGCTGGAGTTTGGAGCCTCAAGGCTGCAGAAATAAGCATGCAGGAGGCTACAGAGCTGTTATATCCAGACAACCTTCTGCATCCCCTGCTTTAAACAAAATGATGATGTCACAGTTCTTCAGTGAGGGGAGACATGCCTCCTGGGAGGAGAGACACGCCTGCTGACAGGAGAGACATGCCCCTGGATTTCAAAATCAATCTGAGAAAATTAGCTGAACAGCACGAGCAGCTCAAACGATAACACCCCTTTAAATTGCAGATTGCTGTATAAAAATAATTTTTAATTTTCATAGCCTAATGCTAAAAAAAAACAAGTGGGGTGGTTTTTTTTGGGGGGTTTTCCCAAAATGCGGTCTCTTAGGGGAGTTTACCTTAGGGTGTCCGCAAACCTGTAATGGGGCCTAAATAAAATCGTATTGAAAATGAGAGCCCAGAGTCCGGTAAGTGCTCCTCCTATTCTGGGGCTTGAGGTTGAGCCAAATAGCGCACTAGGGCCACATATGAGATATCTCTGAAAATGACAGAATCTGGGGAATCAATATTAAGTTGCATTTCCATGGACACATCTACCATTTCCAGTGAATAATGGATAAAAATTTAAAATCTGCAAAAAAAGTGAAATTTTGAAATTTCACCTCCAGTTTGCTTTCATTTCTGTGAAATACTGAAAGGGTTAACAAACTTCCTAAACAGTGTTGGAAATACTTTAAGGGGTGTAGTTTCTTAGATGAAGTCATTTATGGGGGTATCTACCATATAGGCCCCTCAAAGCCACTCAGAACTGGACTGGTCCCTTAAAAAATGTATATTGCAAATTTTCTTGAAAATGTGAGAAATGACTACTAAATTTCTAAGCCCCCTAATGTCGTAAAAAAAATAAAAAGACATTTAAAAATTATGCCAGCCTACAGTGGATATATGGTAAATGCTAGTTATAAACTATTTTGTGGTGAATAATTATCTGTCTTGCACACAGAAATTTCAGAACTTTGAAAATGACACAATTTTCAAAATTTATGAAATTTTGATATTTTTCACAAACAAACAAGGATTGCATGGACCAAAATTTCTTACTAACTTAAAGTACAATGTGTCACGAGAAATCTCTGAATCACGTGGATAAGTAAAAGCATTAAAAAGTTATTCTCACAAAAAGTGACACGTCAGATTTTAAAAAATATGGAAGGCCAAAACTAGCTGGGTCCTTAAGGGGTTAATGTATTGAAATAAAAATTAGGATTTTAGTGGATTTCTCTGCCCAGGTCCTGGATATATACACTTTTTGCTTTGGATTTTCTCTTAAGGGTGCTTTCACACAGTGCGTTATTGATGCATTTTTTGATGCGTTTTTTTGTGCAGGAAGGCACAGCAATTAATGCTGTACATTGCTACACAAAAAAAACTGTAAAAATCGCGATTTTACCACGATTTTTGTTCAGCAATGAACAGCATCAATTGCTGTGCCTTCCTGCATAAAAAATCGCATCAAAAATGCACTTTGTGAAAGCACCCTAAAAGGGTTTAGTCATCAGAAACATTTATAGCACATCAATAGTCTATGCTCGCCTCTGGGACCCACACTTATTTCCAGAACAGGTCTCCAATACTTCCTTTTCTGAATGGAAAAGCAGCTGCACATGTGCAGTTACTCTTCATTTCAGTGGGAATTCGGAGTACAGTCAAATCCAACCACTCATGTGTACTCCCAATGAAATGAATGAAGAGTGACACAAGCGCAGCTACTCCTCCATTCAGAATGGGGAATTTCAGGGGCCTGTACTGGAAATAGATACAGGTCCCAGAGATGGGACCCAAACTTATCTGATATTAATGTTATAATCTATTCTTGCACCATCAATATTTGTGATGACAAAATCCCTTTAAGCTTAATGTCCACTGAGCTTGTCCACGCACCAGGATTTGTGCATCAAGCAATGTGATGTCCCGCCGCTGCCTATAGAAGGGGAGCTGTGTCTGTACATTTCAATTCTCAAGTTATACATAATAGGAGCAATTTCATTAGAAGCAATTAACTTAGAAACACATCACGTTTATGGCCTCTGTTTAACATATAGGCCAGGACATATACATGAAATGGATGCCTCAAATGGACACCGGATGGTGACCATAGGCTCTCATTATAAAAAACGTGTATGTCAATGTGTCAATAGTGTAGGCTCATGGGCTATTCCATACTTATTTTTGCTTTTATATTCGAATATTAGACATACTTTGGGCATTCAGGCGGTTAATTTTTATTTGGAGAATGATACTAAAGTATCTGAGAAAAGGAGGATATTCCTCTTGGAGGGTCTTAATTTGATTCTCAAAAACAATTTCTTTGAGTAGAGGTTTATTTTATGTTTTAGAAATAAATTTCCATTTATATATATGGGAATATTTCTTTGTTTTATATAAAGAAAAGAATCTTTCTGATATTTTAGCACTAGAGGTACCTATTTGTGCAACTGGATATACCAGTAGCATCTATATGGTTATATTTTCCTCCTACTCCAAGTGTGAGGAGCATGAGCGGATTACAAGAGACACTAGCAGCTGAATTTGGTATTATACCTACAAGCGCCACAAATGTGTTGTACCATCTGATGTACAACCGGCTCAGGTGAGCAATTCTATTAAGGATTTCTTGATCACGTGTATAAATCTACTACACTATATCTGTGCGCCTGTTTGTCCTCCCCCACCTTCTGTTTGTTCTTTTTGTCTTTGAGGCACAAGGAGAGAAACGGACACACTATTTTGCTATTATATACTTATTTTTGCAGTATACAGATGTATACCAGCCAAATGATAGCCAAAAGGAAGTGTTGCGGTTGTGGTACATTAACAATCAAAACTGAAGCTAAATGCTTTTTTTACTATTTGTTGTGCTTTTGTGATGCAATATTTGACCTTATACCATTTAACCCTTTACCGACACATGACGTATGAGTACATCCGGGTGCCAGTAAGGACCTATTTAGCGGGCTTACTCAGTAAGTCTACTACATAGGAGGCTAGTGTCAGTGGCTAGTTGCAGCTGCCCCCACCACTAACAGCAGGGAATGGAGCCGGCTCCAATCCCTGTTTAACCTTTTAGACAACACAGCAATAGAGGCATCTATATGAATGATCGGTACACTTCAGCCCGCAAAAAAATGCACCCAGACTCAGGTCTATAAGTGGAAGAACAAAACAGTTACTGGTTGCAGAAAATGGCGCTGCAGCACAAATTTAAGAAATAGAGAATATTTGCATTTATTTTACAGCACTAAAACCCTACATCAATAAAGTAAAGTTAGTTGATGCTTCCCGGTCAGGGAAGCCCTTAGTTAATGCTCACCAACCATGGATTTCATGAAACAATAGCAGTCCATATATATCCTGTTGGTGTCAATGGAAAAATCCTTGTCGAGCTCAATAGCAAAAACTAAGGCTATGTCTACACAGCACTGGTTTTTGGTCTGATTTCTGGCAGATTCAGTATTTGAAATCCGCCAAAAATCCCACTCTAACCTGTGCCCCATAGACAGCAATAAAAAAAAGTCTGTGCTGTAGTCTACACAGCACGGACTTTCACCATTCAGTTTTGAAATCCGCAGGATTCCAATTTTAGCACAGACCTACTCCAAAAAACGCGGTCCGGCAATTTTAAAATGCTGTCGGATTTTGGACAGTACTTTAAACATTGCTGTGTAGACATAGCTTAACATGTATCCAAAATAGAATTTTGTTCTCCAGCACCAAAGAAGTAAAAAAAAATGTTCTACATGTAAGGGTGTGCGTTCACATGGCAAAGACAAAATAGCGGTCGGATTTTCCGACTGGTATTTAGTCTTTTTTTACATAGGGGGCGGCTTTTGTCTGTGTTTTGCAGATTCAAACCGCCCCCCTTCACACCCACATGTTCATGTTCTGCACGAAAAATGGGTGGAAGAATTAACATGTTCTAAGTTTTCAGGAACACCGATGGTGTCAAGAACTGTCAGGCGGAAAATCTGTGCAGTGTGGACTGCTGCACGGATTTTCTAGTTAAATCAGTATCATAGGTTGACAGTCGAAATCTGAAAACTGTCTGTAAAACTGACTGAAAACCCTTGCCGTGGGGACAAGCCCTAAGAGACTTTTGCTCGAAACACGCACGCGCTCACAGCAAGGGTTTTCAGTCAGTTTTACAGACATTTTTCGGATGAGAGCCATATGTTTTTAGACTATATGAATTAAAGATTGTGTTTAAAGGGGTTTTATCATTTCATTAAATGGCCTTCAGAATAAGGGGACAGTGAAAACAAGCAACTTTGCAATTGGATGTCATTAGCAAAGCTGTCTTGTATTCACAGTATTCCTTATCTTGTGTTTTTGTTTACACTGATATCCAGTGCTGGTCGAATCCCTCCGGATCCCTCCTCCTTGCATTTCACTAGCTGAGAGCTCATTTACATTCTGTACAGCCCCTGGTCGAATTCACGGAGCTGTGTCTCTCACTCAGAGTAAGGGACCGTCACATTTTCACTTTATACAGGCAGAAGAAACAGAATTACACTGAAGGGCTTACACAATCAGGAAATAGCACAATTTGTGTCGATCCCTGCCTGACTCAGAGTTAGGGGCCATAGTATTTTCTCTCTCCACACCCAGCAGAAACAGACTGCAACAGATTCTACAATGAGAAAACATAACAGTTTTGTCCCGGTGCCTAACTCTCCTGCATAGAAGCGAGATCTGTGCCTTCATAGAGCATCTCCAGCTGTGAGAGGAGAAGAGTTCAGTTGCTCAGTCTAGATTGAATGCAGCCTGTGGTATGTATACAGCTCTTACAAAATAAGACTGCAGGGAGAGACACAGTGACATGTGGACTCAGAGGGGAGGGGAGGTGGGGGAGTCTTGGGAGCCAGCAGGAACAGGGAAGGGGATGATGACACCCAGCTGGGAGGGGAAGAAACGCCCCTGCATTTCCAGAGTTGAGAAGCTGAGAGCAGTGTGAATCAGCCGAACTAAGGAAGCGATACATCCCCTTTAACTTCTTTGGTGCTAGAGAACAAAATTCTATTTTTGGATACCAAAACCCTACATATTTGGCATTGCCGGAATCGTATTAACCTGCAGAATACAGATAACACATCACATATACTAAAAACTGAACATTAAAAAGCACATCTTGTTCCACAATAAAAAAGCCCTTATATGTCTATGTAGTTGGAAAAATAAAAAAAAAGTTATGGCTCTTGGAAGGCGGAGAGGAATAAAACAAAGAGCCATATTATTATGACCAGTTGAACACATTTTTTCTACATTTCACCTGTAAATCTGTGCAGCCAATTACCATGTCACAAACTCAGTGTTAATCACACCACAATCTCACAGCGTGAATATGTAGATTGCAATGTTGTCCGTAGATGTGTCCAGAGTGTGGGGACACAGCCTGCAAGGGAGGGGTTCAGGAGGAGAAAAAGACCAGGAATTAAAAGGGGAGCACTCAGTTGGGAGTCAAGAGAGGGAGAGCAGAGGGAGACTTGGGGCTACATGTATGAACCTGTTTGAGTCTAAAACTCACTCTTATTTTTGTCTATAGGTTACTATGGGCAGAAAAGTGAGTTTTAGACCTAAACAGGTTCATACATGTGGCCCTTGGTGTGCAGTCCACTGCTGCATATAAGCGCAGCCTATCTGTTTGTCAGGTCCCCCCTCTGTTTCACATTACTGGGCAGCCAACAGACCTTAGAACAGTGTACAGGGACATCTAGATACAGAGTGTGGACAGAAAGGGAGACTCCCATCCCACAGACTAGACGCTCCAGGACCTGCCAATTACAGCCAGGACCTGCCACTAGTGGCCGAGATTAATGATAACGCCAATCCTGGCCAATTTTTAACCTTTTAGATGCCATGGGAGATGTGACCAGGGCATCTAAGTGGTTAAAAATGGGCTGCGGTTTGTTGCAGCCCCTGATTCGTCCCCCCATGTTGTGATTGTGCAGTGCTCACAGGTTGTCACAGCAGTGGGGCCAAATGAAGACCGCCATGGCTGCCATCTTAGTACTTCTGTTACATACTGCCTTACACCCAAGATACTGGCTACAGCTCATGGTGAAAAGGAGTGTAAAGGGCCCATTCAGGGGGTAGTTATAAGCGTGCAGAGCACCTGGGCCTTGGAGGCAGGGGTGCCAATAGGGCAGTACGGGCAGTACTCTTTTCAGGGGCCCTAATCAAAAAGAGGCCCACTGCTATGTTAAAAAGAGGAACTAGAAATGGGTGGGGGCCCCATTTTATTTGGCTGTATGGGGCCCTGAAATGGTTAATAGATGACTGATGGCAGTCCTGGCTGGAGGGGACCCAATCACCTATATGGCATATATAAATAAGAGGGCATCAGTATTATAAATGACGTGGTGAGTTGAAGACTATTGCAGATTCTGCATTGGTGACCATTCATCACATCCATAAGACTGAAGGCCCCTAGAATTGTACATGACCTTGATGATCTCTTAACTTTAAAATGAATACATCTATTGTAATCACAATATGACAAAACTGTGATTTAGGCTTTTTCTGAATTGATAGCCTGCATTGTTCATGATTATTGATGTGATGCAATGTTTAGAGTAAGTGCTTCCTCCGTAGGGTTCAGAAATGAAAGATCTCTCTGATTAAACACTCGGAGAATAAACATGTAATATGATTCAGCGTATAACATCATTAGTAATGCTGCTTAGTGGAATGTAAACCTTTAGTGAAAAAAATGTGCACACGCAGCATCCATACCAGAGGAGGCATTAATGTACAATAAATATAAGATGCACAGCCAGATAACAAGCATATGCTATTGCATCAGTGTTATTTTGCACTGCGGGCTGCTGAGCGTGGAATATGTCAAGCTATTTTTATAATAGGCTTCGGTTTAACATTTACTGGTAAACTACTACCATCTAATGGACAACCTTAAAAATGCAACCAACAGATACACAGTATGCTATACAGTATATATATATATATATATATATTCTAAAGGGCTCATCACAAATTCAGTGCCACCTATTGGATGTAGCATTGCTCAGTTCACATCTGACTCACCGGGCCTTGCAATGTAAAAGGGATTTGAGCCAACCTAATATACATCTGCAGACAGCTGTTTCAGGGTGTTTGCCTCACATCAGTGCAGAGTACAGGTTGGCTAGGTGAGAGGCTCTAGGAGTAGCTTGAAAACGGTAACATCCAATAGAAGATGCTGCAAGAGTCCTAACTCATGTCCCATAAGCCCTTTTGAATATATTTACATTTCAGTGGAGCGACTAATGGTGTATAAGTCTCCACAAATCTACATGGTGCCCCCTCCCTAAGGAGGAATGTGCCCCCTTTTGTGTCTAGAGCACTAATGAAGAAAAACAGAATCTGCCTCACACAGTTAACCTTGGTGGGCAAAGTGCTTCTTCTGTGTAATGCAGTTTTACCTGTTCCACAGCACAGGCCAGGACTTCCCTTGCCACCGCTTCATCTGGGGTTCCATGAGGGAACACCAGCTGGAGAGATTAAAGCCGGAGGTTATTCACAAGCTCATCAGAGCCAAAGATGTGTTGTAGTTCCAGGGCTCCCTGTTGCCACAGCTTTGTTGATTTGGTAAAATGTGGCTCCATGCAGATTAACCAATGGACACAAGGATATGGATGGCCATTCAGGGGGGACTGCCCCTAAGGTCCTTCATTCATACCTGCAACCTTTGTAAAATGTGGTACTGCCCGAGGTGCCCCTTTGTGGAGGAAATATCTTTGCACATTTTTTGGGAGTGCCCCTTTGCCCAGGGTTTGTTGGATGCTCTAGTTTAGTGACTCAAAGACTCGGTGCCCAGAAGGAGCCTTTCGTACCATTCGGTGCTCTACAGTTTGTTTCCCGGATACACACATCAAGTAGGCCTGGCGCCTTATGAACTGCTTTCCAGGAATCGTTGATGAGGAAGAGCATGTCGGTGGCGGATTGTCACAGGTTGATCCCCAGCCTGCTCAGAGACTAATATATCTTAAAACATATGCAAAAAAGAAACATAAATCGCACATCCTCACACTATATGTTTATCTAATGTTTCTCAGCAAAACTATGTAAAAAACGAACAGGAGGTTCTTAGTATACTCTTTGATCAAAACGTATAGGCCCACTTGCCTCTATTAAGTGGGTCCCTACGCTAATAGGGGCAACACTGCATGGCGGCCACCGCCACAGCAAAAAACCACACAGATGAGGGACACAACCCAGTGGCCCAACAGCACCACTGCTGCCAAACCTAGCCCCCCGGCTCTGGACCGCACCACCCCACCAGCACAGTATCACAGCAGCAATGGCCGCCACGCAGTGTTGCCCCCATTAGCGTAGGGACCCACTTAATAGAGGTCGCCGCAATGTGGCAAGTGGGACTATATGTTTTGATCAAAAAGTATACTAAGAACCTCCTGTTCGTTTTTTTATATAGTTTTGCAGAGAAGCATTAGATAAGTGTATAGTGTGAGGATGTGCGATCCATGTTTCTTTTTTGCATATGTTTTACAATGTGTCCTTGCTTTTTCACATATGGATCAGCACTCCTCCCCATTTGGCCCAGGTGTTTTTAATTAGCAGTAGTCTGTATTAAAGGGTTAATGCCCTGGTCCTTTCAGTCTGTATGCAGGGAGCCCAAGGGAAGGTAAGCTAAGCTGTGTCAACCTTTCCTTTTTTTGGTGGCGGTGTTGTGTGGCGGCCATTGTTGCTGTGATGCTATGCTGGTGGGGTGGTGCAGCCCAGAGCCAGGGGGCTAGGTCTGGCAGCAGCGGTGCTGTTGGGCCACTGGGTTGTGTCCCTCATCTGTGTGTTTTTTGCTGCGGCGGTGGCCGCCGTGCAGTGTTGCCCCCATTAGCGTAGTGACCCACTTAATAGAGGTCGCCGCGACGTGGCAAGTGGGCCTATATGTTTTGATCAAAAAGTATACTAATAACCTCCTGTTCGTTTTTTATATAATTTTGCTGAGAAGCATTCGATAAACGTATAGTGTGAGGATGTGCGATCCATGTTTTTTTTTTTGCATATGTTTTACTAATATATCTTAGACAGTCCAGACGAGGATGAGGATTAGTACCTATCTCCCCCTCACCTTTGTGTCTGAGGCTCTCAATATAACTTTGGGCCTGTGCACTTCCCTTCCCTTCCCATTTCCCTTCCACTTTTCCTTTCATCGGACTCTTTTGCTTTATTTCTCATAATGTTTGTTAGTGTAGCATGCAGGGGCATCGCCAGGCAGATTCATTCAGGGCACGAGCCTCGAATAAATCTGCCTGTACCCCGAATGTCTGTGGCTCCAGGCCGCTGCCGTGGGCCCGGAGCACTCCTTTGTGCGGGCGCGCACCGCGCGATCTCTCTGACTGACGCCGTTTCACAGCGGCCGCGCAGTCAGAGTCAGGGAGGAGGCAGGACGGATCGGTACCGTCCTGTCTTCCACCCTGTATGTACAGCGCTTGGCAAGCGCCGTACATACACCTCAGCGTCGCAGAGGGCGTGAAGCATCGCTTTCATCACCCCCCCCTGCAACGCTGAGATCCTCTAAGCCGGCAGCTCTGCCAGGCGAGGAGGTCCCGGGCCCCGCGAGATGCGTAAGTAGCGTGATGACATCACTCTGCTTACACCATTCTCAAGCTGCAGGACCAGGAGGCGCGGACCGTGCTGTGGTGAGTAGGTTTTTTTTATTTT
This sequence comes from Phyllomedusa bahiana, assembly GCA_025379985.1. Classification (NCBI taxonomy): domain Eukaryota; kingdom Metazoa; phylum Chordata; class Amphibia; order Anura; family Hylidae; genus Phyllomedusa; species Phyllomedusa bahiana. The sequence continues at coordinate 71,547 of JAODAL010002018.1, forward strand.
ATTTTTATTAGGTAAGGTGGGCATATCACTGGCTACAGGGGGGCATATTACTGGCTATGGGGGTATAGTATGTGGCTATGGGGCATATTACTGGCTACAGAGGGCATATCACTGGCTACAGGAGGCATATCACTGGCTACAGTGGGGGCATATCACTGGCTACAGAGGGGCATATCACTGGCTACAGGGGGCATATTATGTGGCTATAGGGGGCATATCACTGGCTACAGGGGGCATATCACTGGCTACAGGGGGCATATCACTGGCTACAGAGGGCATATCACTGGCTACAGGGGGCATATCACTGGCTACAGGGGCATATCACTGGCTACAGGGGGGCATATTACTGGCTACAGGGGGCATATTACTGGCTACAGGGGGCATATCACGGCTACAGGGGGGCAAATCACTGGCTACAGGGGGCTATCCTGGCTACAGAGTGGGCATATCACTGGCTACAGGGCATATTACTGGCTACAGGGGGCATATCATGGCTACACAGAGGGCATATCACTGGCTACAGAGCATATCACTGCTACAGAAGGCAATCACTGGCTACAGGGTGGATATCAGGTTACAGGTGGCATATCACTGGTTACAGGGGGCCATGATCATGGCTACATGGGGACAATCATGGCTACGGGGGGGGGCATATCACTGCTAAGGGGGGCATATTACTGGCAAAGGGGGGCATATAACATGGCAAAGGGGGGCATATAACAAGCGCAGGGGGGCATATCACGGCTACAGGGGGGCATTCCGGCACAGAGGGGCATATCACTGGCTACAGGCCATTTCACTGGTAAAAGGGGGGCATTACGGCTACGGGGGGGGCAATCACTGGCTACGGGGGGGCATATCACTGGCTACAAGGCATATTACGCTACGGGGGGGGCAATCACTGGACAGGGGGGCATATAGTAAAAATTTTGCAGGACCAGCGCTTCCAAGGTAAAAAAATGTGCATAGTTTTTTTATTTAAGTGCTTATAAAATTATTCCGCTGGGTACATGGAAAAAAAAATGATAAAAAAAAACGCGTTTCGGTACTACATCGTCCCCTTTGACAGGGAAACTAGAATGCTTAGTAGTCTCATAAATAGGTACATGGGCGGTGCATATACATTGCATCACATCCTGTTTAAACATATCAAACATACATTTTAAAATACATATAAAACATATCTGTCTTTCAGAGACAGGAGCTATTGCTTTGCATTGATTTGGATCTATAATAGGGGCTAATATATGATAGGTGACCTAGTAGATGTATGCCAAATCATTCCTAAAATTTAATCCTGATGGCGCTCGTGTATCCAACTCCAACTTTTCTACTTTCTCTATTGCATGACAGCAAAGGCCATCTAACTAGCCATCATGTTGTTCTATAAAGTGTTTCGTCACTCCTGAATGGTAAGTGGGACCTTTTTTAATGTGTGTGATGTGTTCAGACACATGTGTTTTAAACTTGGGTATAGTACTACCTATGTACTTTTTACCGCATATATTACATTGTATACTGTATATTAAATGGTCTGAATCACAATTGATAAATTGTTTTACTTTATAGCTTTTTTTACCATCCATGTTTCTAAATGTTTTTTGTTTTTTTTTGTATATTTACAAACACTGCATCTTTTGTTGCTGCATGGAAAGAAACCTGGCGTTGATTTTAGCCAGGTATCGCTGACTGCTTGCTCACAAAATTTACTCGGTGATATATTGTCAGCTATGTGTAGAAAACCACAAAAAAAGAATCGTTCTCACCAGAGGAATAAAATGCCGGTTCTTTATTCAAATCTTCATGCATTAGGATAAAACAGTAGTGGTGCTGACAGTAGCAAACTGACGCGTTTCGGGCAAAATACTGAGCCCTTGTTCACAGTGTATCAGTTCAGCTTGGAGTGCTGGTTATATATGAGAAACCTAACTACGTCATAGATCATGTGACTTCCGTTTGTTCGCTTTCATTGACAAATTACTCATATAGCACTCCCCTTTACTATTAAAAACAAAGCTTCTGTACAGACATATTTAGAGTCATATATTGCATAAACGTATGTATGCAAGTACAGATAGATAATGAGTGAACATACTAATATTAGTAGATATAGGCAAGATCGTTACGGAGATTTAATCCTGTCGGCATGCGGGTCTGCAACTGCAGAATCCAAAAAGCCTCTCTCATGCGTACCTTGTGTTGCCAATCTCCGCCTCTATCTGGTCTTTGTACTTTCTCAATGCCAAAACAAGTAAGGCTCTGTATGTCTCCTTTGTGGATTTCCACAAAGTGTCGTGCCACTCCAGAATAAGTGGCCTGGCCTTCTGAATTTAGAACTGAATGAAAGTAATGTTGATTTTGATGTTGTATGTTTAACCCCCTCTGTCCTTACAGGTACCCAATATGAAGTGTTGAGGAGGGGTCTTAATTTCGCGCCTTCGTGGGATTTTTCCCTTTTCAACACTTTGTTGGATCTGAATAAATTTATAAGGGCCCTTACTGTTAAAAAAAACATTTTTTGGAGATTCAGCCCTTAGATAATATTGAATCAAACGGGGAAACAGAACCACATCCAGTTATATCTGAAGCATACCATCTCAGAAGTGAATTTGATAAATTAACTTTTAAAGAACAACAGGCTCTTATTACTTTAAAATATCTAGATACTGAGGAATATGACCAACAAAAAATAACTTCAACTGATATAAAACTCACATACAGCAACCCTACATTTTATCCTATCAAGTCACGTGTTCCAGTAATGGAAGCATTTCAAAGTGTTATGGAACGTGACTTGAAGGATTTGCAAACTAAAAAGAGCACATCTTTGTATAAAAGGAAAAATATGACCAAAAATGAATATATCGCCTTAAAACAACTAAAAGAAAATAAAATAAGGGAGGCACTACAGTTATTCTGGATACAGATTTTTATGAATTGCTATGTAGAAATATTTTAGGAGATACCAAAACCTATCGCAAATTAAAGACTGACCCTACTACCGTTTTTCGAAAAAAAACTGGCCAAATTGCTTGATGATGGAGTTCAGCTAGGCGTACTGGACACAAAACAAAGAAAGTTTTTGGAAAATGAACACATCCAAACCCCAGTTTTTATGGGGTACCAAAATTACATAAAAATCAATTTATCTACCTGTACTTGCATACATACGTTTATGCAATATATGACTCTAAATATGTCTGTACAGAAGCTTTGTTTTTAATAGTAAAGGGGAGTGCTATATGAGTAATTTGTCAATGAAAGCGAACAAACGGAAGTCACATGATTTATGACGTAGTTAGGTTTCTCATATATAACCAGCACTCCAAGCTGAGCTGATACACTGTGAACAAGGGCTCAGTATTTTGCCCGAAACGCGTCAGTTTGCTACTGTCAGCACCACTACTGTTTTATCCTAGTGCATGAAGATTTGAATAAAGAACCGGCATTTTATTCCTCTGGTGAGAACGATTCTTTTTTTGTGGTTTTCTACATTGAGTGTCCTGCGACTGGGGACTGAATCCACCTAGCAGGATCCAAACCGGCAGAGGGAGTTACCAGGTGATTTGAAACTGCAATCAAGGTGAGCCGTGAATACCTTCTATTTGTTTAAACAATTGTCAGCTATAGTTTTACTTCGTCGTGCCACCATAGATATTCCCTCATCCAAAATATCTGCAAGTATTTTTTCTTGCCCAAGTATATTTATGTTCCTCAAGAACACTTTTTTTATTTGGGTAAATTCCTGGCTGTAGGTAGTAGAAAAAACTACATCTATTCTAGCAACGCCCCTGGTAGCATGTGATGTCTAGCATAGGTAAACCTGTGCTTTATGTCGTATTACATGTTATGTATGACAAATGTATTAATTTATTGTGTCCCATGCTGCGTTATGTAGATATATTGTATGCTTGCATTTGACAATTGATTGTTAATAAATATTTTCAATCAAAAAACTGTCTGCAGATGAATATCTGGTTGACTTTAATCCTATGTACATTGCAAGTCACAGTGAGTCAGATATTGAATTGAGGAACACAACAACCAATAGGTGGCGACGCAGAGTTCTAGCTCATTACCATGAACAGTTAAGAATACATGTACATTTCAGCAGGTATATAAATTTACACACTCCTACAAGGTATCTCTCTCTAATCAGGAGTGTTACCCTTTTTGAGCTACCCCTGAAGCATTTCACCTAACCAACCAGTATTCTGCTCTGCACTGATGAGAGGCAACAGACTAGAGCTGCTGCAGACTCTAATCCCTTTTACATTGCAAGACTCAGTGAGTCAGATGTGAAGTAAAGAACACTGAATGCAATAGGTGGCGGTGCAGAGTCATATCTTATTTTCCATCAGCTATTTATTTTAATTTCAGTGAAGTGACTAGTGGTGTATAAGGTATGAGCTTTACCGGCTCTGGGACCTTGGAACACGTTTTTCTTCATGCCACCTTACAAAGGGTATGTTCAGATGCTGGCAAATGCGTACTCCTAAAGTACTCCGGCCGGCCTACACCTACCTTCACTTTTCCCGACATGTCACGTATTTCTGCGGTGCACAGTACGTTCCAGGGAAAACAGCAAATAATCATAGCACTCAATGAGTGCTATGATTTACCGTATTTGCGGGCATACTTTGGGCGTATTGCAGCGCAATTACAAGCCGAAGTATTCCCCACAAATACGCCGCATAAACATACCTTAAAGGGGTTGTCTCGCTACAATGATTGGGTTTTAATTTAAAGATCTTTAAAAAACAAGCAGCTTTGCAATATATGTTCATTACAAATGTCCTACTGATTTTGAGCTAGCCCTGTTAGTATTACTACATCAGCTTCTCAATCTCTATAGTAGCTGACCTGTTGATCCTTATCTTACTGGCTGTCAGGTCTGAATGACTCATCACCTTTGAAGACAGGTCAGAGCAGAGAGCCCCTCCCGCACAGAATGCTTCTGGAGTGGAGGGAGGAGGAGGGAGGGGGGAGGGAGGACTCTGGCGTCTGTGTCCGAGCTGCCTGGATTAACCCTGTGTGTGCCTGCTTCCTCCTGCTCTCTACACAGATAGATGTGACAGCAGTGACCCTGTCTGTTACTATAATCATGATATGTCTTTGGAACTGTGACTATACTAATACTATACAGATCAGGCATGTGAATACTTTATGTTCTCCTGTATTAGGGACACATCCTGAGTATAGTAACACTGCCCTTGTTGTTGCTGGAGATGTGGAGACTTGTAAGCTAAGCAGGGGATATAGGAACACATGCATCCCCTCTGCTCTATTAGCACACCACTTCACACTCATAGATCAGCCCTCTCCTGCAACAGACCTAGGCAGGCACACACAGGGTGAACTCTGAGAGCAAACCCCCTCCCCCCCCCCCCTGTATAGAAGTTACGTAGCTGCCTGTGTGCTGATGGGAGGGGGGGAGAGGGAGCAGAACAGACAGACCAAGAAGCACGCCCCTCAGTTCAACTTACCAGGGACACTGACAGGCTGAAAGCTCGTAATGAGACAACTCCTTTAAGGGCAAAAGGTATGATTTTTGCCACACAGTCACCATTTTTTTGCGCACATTTGTACCGCAGAATACGCCTGAATCTATGAACCTGTTCTACTGCGGGTCATAAATCAGCTACTTTCTCAGGGGCCTTGACAAGGCATTGGGGAGGACATGCACAGGTGCCCTTCACAGGGTCTCAGTGGGGCCAATCACAGGGTCTCAGGGGGGACCCATCACGGGGACTCAGGGGGCTTTTCCCAGGGGCTCAGAAGGAGCCTTTCACAAGAGCCCAGAGGGAGCCCATCATAGGGGCCCATCACAGGAGCTCAGGGAGGCTCAGAGGGAGCCCATCACAGGGGCTCAGGGGGGCTCAGAGAGGGCCCGTTATGGAGGGCTCAGAGGGGACCCATCACAGGGGCTCAGAGGGGGCCCATCTGGGACTCTGGGGGGGCCTGGTTACTAATTAAAATAAGGATTCGTACTGTGGGAGGGAGAGCTTGGCCTCCAAGTCACAGCACCATATGTTAACATACAGAACAGACACCAAGACCTGTTCTGTATGTTAACATATTGTGCTGTGATTCGGAGGCCAAGCTCTCCCTCCCACAATGCGGACCCTTATTTTCATTAATAGCAATAGTAAAGACAGCGAGTGGACAGCTCGGCACGTGTTCCAACAGAGAGGACTCGGCGTGCCACCGCTGGTGTAGAGCTACTTCTGCAGCCTGGGGCCGGGCCATGTTCCCTTTGCTGTGATTGGCTACCTGATATTTAGTTTAACCTCTGGACGGTACACGCCCTATGTGCTGTGATTGGCTGTCCAGTGCTCTCTGTGCTCACTCACCTCTGAGCTGTGTGAGGCTGCCTTGGCTATCTGCAAGGTGCTGACAGGCTGTGTCTGTGTTCTCATTGTCTTCCTCTCACTCTCACCTGAGCTGTATAAGGTTGCCTGAGCTCCTCTCCCTGTGGCAGCTCTATGTGAAGGATCTGTGCAATTACTCAGTCTCTTTAGCTGTCCCTCACCCATATAACACACCCTTATAAACTCTGCTCCCCCTCTTTTTTGAGGCATGTTGTAGAGCGGTTTGCATTTCTCACATTTGTTTCATAATTTCAGGCTGTATTTACAATGGTTTATACCAATGCAGGTGTTCTGGTTACAAGATGCTTGTGGAGGGAGGTGACAGCCCTCCAGACATGAGAGCTGACCATTTCTGGAGGTCTGCAGAGCAGTGACATCCTCTTCCTTCCACTGCTCACACAGAATGATGATATTACCAGTTTTCAGTGAGGGAAGACACCCCTACTGGGAGGAGAGACCTGCCCCTGGATTTGAAACTGTAAGACAGAGAGAAAGCACAGATGCCTGTGAGAGCCTGTAGTGAGAAAACAACTTTAACACAGCACAAAATTTTTCAACATGAATTTAAAATCCACATTGCAGAAAAAAGAAGTAAAGGTACACTTTTTTGATGCATGATCCATGTTGATTCCAAGTCAGGTAGCCTGGTTATTGATTATCCCAATAAGTGGTCTATAAGCCTGGCAACTGCATATACAGTGGGCTTCCCCCTCTCCACTGCAATACCAGGCTCACTTATGGTGATAGATCTTCAGTGGAGATCCTCCGGTCAGTTCACATCCTTCATACTCGCTACAGTGCTTCATTCTACCTAGGGAACAAAGCAATAGCAGAAGTCCTGGACACCAGCATGGACCTTATGTAGAGTCAAATAACTGTGAGTGGAAAGTCCCTAGCCTAAGTACACTAATTACAACCTTTTGCAGGTAGGTGGCAATTGCTTAGGTATTGTAAGGATCATGCTAAAAGATGGCGAACTACTTATGTGTGCTATGTTAGTTCCCTTTAGAGAGTACAGGCATTAAGGTCTACTAAAGCAGAACCCACATGTAAGAAGGGTAAAAATGGGTCCTTGGTTCAGAGGACAAAGGCTGAACATCAAACAAAAGTGGTCCATTGAGTTACAGTGGCCTCAGGATACAATATTTTTAACATACAATGGTCTTTCCTGGGACATTGTATTTTAAATAAGGTTTCAAGACACAATGTCCCAGACACTGATCCAGCCAATTATTAGGAACATTTTACATGTAAAACACCTGTATTAGTGAGGTACCTGCCGCGCTGTTCTCTACAGTACAGCGCGGTACTACATGTCCTGTACTGCTCTTTACATGCGAGACTCATTTCGAGAGAGAGAAACCCATTTTCTGTTTTTCTGGCACATATTGTATAAAGTACGTAACCCAAAGAAGCTCCTGTCTTAAACACAGAAAGTTATTTCCAGCTTCAGGCAGCTCTTTCTGATGTTATATGTAAGGACCTGCATTTTGCATTATACTGGGTGACATTTTGGGTTTTCCTTATAGTTATGCTTTCAACATGCAATGGTTGTTCCAGATACAATTAATATTGTAAGTTGAGGGACCACTGTATCTGTTTCCTGTAGCCACCAACCTTAAAGTTCCTCCTATGAGTAAAATGGGTTTTCTAACCATGCTGTTTCACTGAGCCACAACCAGCTTCAGACTCACACCTCCTGGTCAGGCTGTGTGTGCAGTGATTGGCATATCAGTTCTGCTATTCTTGTTATAATGACAGGAATTCTGGAGAATTATAATCTGTAGTGCACAAGGCTACAGAGCTCTAAGGGTCGAAACCTGTCATTAACTAGAGATCAGACTCAGCAGGGATGCAGGGATGACCATGGTTGGATGATAGCTTGGAGTAATCAGATAAGAGCAAGAGCAGAGAGAGAAACGTGAATACACTAGAAATTGATAAAATCTCCTTCGTCTCCTGAGCAAAGCAAAATCAGAACAGCAATGTGTTCGGTAATAGTCTTCATTTACCTTACCCGACATGTTTAAAGCTAATCAATGTGATGAGAAAACCCCTTTAAGTGTTTCTGGGTTTGCAAGTAACAAACTGTGGGGGTCATATTATTGCTACACCATCTCCTCAGCGAGTTAGGCCTCCACACATTAATAATGTCCCCTTTTTTGCCATAAACAGTAAAAGTGCCCAAACCTGTACTAGTGCCCTCTTTAGGTTCCACACAATAATAGCACCCAAAACAGTAGGGTCAATTTTGTACCCTGGCAGAATTATAACGTCCATTTTGTGCCCTCTAACAGTCACAGAGCTCTCTGTGTTACCTCACACTAATATAGGACCCAGTTTTGCTCTCTACACAGACAATGCCCAATCTATGCCCCCAGTTATAGTCTTATTTTGTGCACCCATATAGTCCTCTTTTAGAAGGTATATGGTAGATAGGTAAGAAAAGATAGTAGGTAGGTAATTAGAAATATATTATAGTTAGTTGCGAGGGTCTTCCTGGTATTATGTCTTTGGAGTGCACCATGTTGCAGCATTATCAGAAATAGCTGGTGCACCTTGTTGCACACTGGGATGCAGCTACCTTAAAGATGAGTGCAGACAGTAAAAAACAGCCATGAGGCCGAGTGGCCTAACCTGTCATGCCTGTTCTTTACATTCTCAAGAATCACAATGTTTTCGACCTCTAGCCAACACCAAGAGGGTTGAGGGGGGATGTTCTGTGTTGAGGCACAGAGCAGTACTAAAAAAAGATACAAGAGTCTTCTGTCTCTTGTCCCCCACCCTACCTACTCTCTCCCATCCGTTGCACCCTCCGGTTCCACTCAGCTGTCCTCTGCCTTCTAGGTGTTTTCTCCTATCCTCTGTTCCTCTTTTCTAGCTGCTCTGTCCTGCCCTCTGATTGCTGCGCCCCAATACTTCCCCGAGCATTGGTTCACATCTCCTTCCTTCCTCTACATGTTGAAGGGGTTGTATCATTTCATTAAATGGTCTTCAGAATAAGGGGACAGTGAAAACAAAATCACAGAAAACATTTTTTTGAAAATAGTATCAATGTGGATTTGGAATACCCAAAAATATCACTGAAAAACTGCCCAAACAAATCCAAACTCTAAAATATAACGTTTAATATATATCCATAAAATTGTTATAATTAAGCATATAAGACTACAATCAAAAAAAGTGTCTCCAAATCCATACATATACACTTTCCCTAACACAATACCCTACACTTAACCTAAAGTAGACCAAGTAATCGTCCCGACAGGGACGGCCTAGTCTTAGTTGACTCACCCTATTAAACTCCTTATATGTCCCTATCAATCTCCAAATATATAAGTACTTTTACGCATCTATATGATGTTTACAGATAGATATATTCTATTCAGAGCATATACAAAGCAAGATAACCTTGTTATTCCAGATACAATTTTTACTTCTCCTATAGCACCCTTTAAGTAATACTCATAGGGAGCATAAAGTAGGGACAACCTTATTTTCTCTTTCAAATATAGGGCAAATATTTATATACATCCCGTGCAGGGAACAAGAGATACATCTATCTAACGTTATCTCAAGATACATCAAACCTCATCCTCATATCGAGGAGACTATCATCCTTCACTTGTCAGATCCTCCTGAGGAACCTCGGAATATGGAGGGAGGAAACGCGTCGAGAATGAGGTTTGATGTATCTTGAGATAACGTTAGATAGATGTATCTCTTGTTCCCTGCACAGGATGTATATAAATATTTACCCTATATTTGAAAGAGAAAATAAGGTTGTCCCTACTTTATGCTCCCTATGAGTATTAAGTAAAGGGTGCTATAGGAGAAGTAAAAATTGTATCTGGAATAACAAGTTTATCTTGCTTTGTATATGCTCTGAATAGAATATATCTATCTGTAAACATCATATAGATGCGTAAAAGTACTTATATATTTGGAGATTGATAGGGACATATAAGGAGTTTAATTGGGTGAGTCAACTAAGACTAGGCCGTCCCTGTCGGGACGATTACTTGGTCTACTTTAGGTTAAGTGTAGGGTATTGCGTTAGGGAAAGTGTATATGTATAGATTTGGAGACACTTTTTGATTGTAGTCTTATATGCTTAATTATAAAAATTTTATGGATATATATTAAAAGTTATATTTCAGAGTTTGGATTTGTTTGGGCAGTTTGACAGTGAAAACAAACAACTTTGCAATTGGATGTCATTAGTAAAGCTGTCTTATTTTCACAGTATTCCTTATCTTCTATTTCTGTAAACACAGTTCCCCAGTGCCAGTCGGATTCCTCCTCCTGTCCTGTCATTGGCTGACGGCTTTACTAATTTACATTCTGTCTGGCCCCGATCGGATTCACAGGAGCGAGCATTCCTGTCTCTCTCACTCAGAGTAAGGGACCAGAAGGAATTTCACTCTGCATAGCCAGAAGAAACACAACAACACTGCAGGTCTTCTAGAAAACAGCAGAAATGTGCCTCGATCCCTGCTTCTCTCACTCAGAGTAAGGGGCCACAGCAATTTCACTCTGCACACCCAGCAGCAACACACTGCAGCTGATTCTACAATCAGAAAACAGCAAAATTGTGCCATGGTGCCTAACTCTCCTGCATAGAAGGGAGATCTGTGCCGTTCATCGAAGACTGGATTCAATTTTAACAAACCTCCAGCTGGGAGAGGAGAAGAGATCATAGAAGACTGAGTTCATAGAAGACTGTCTAGATTGAATGCAGGTATGTGGTATTTAAACAGCTCTTACAAAATAAGACTGCATAGGCAGAGGAACAGTGCGATGTGGACTCAGACAGAGAAGGAGGGGGGGAGAACAGGGCTCCGGAGCGAGCATGAACCAGCGCAGGGGGGGATGATGTCATCACCCTTCAGTTAAGAAACACCCAGCTGGGAGGGGAAGAAACGCTCCTGGATTTGTAGAGCTGAGAAATTGAAAATTGTTATGTACAAGTATTGAAAATTCAATGTATTATAATTCATCACTAAATCCTGCAGTCAGAGGGTGGGGCAGCATTCCTCCCTTTTTCCTGAGAAGAATTTTCGGGCCCAAGGCCATAAAACCCCCACCCTTGACCGTTAAAAGTACGGAACTGTTTAGAAACCATGGGATAAATTTGCGCTTTAGGCCCAGGATGTATAGCAGCTGTCCGGATACCTAAAAACCCCTGATAACCTTGACCCTTTAAAAAACACATTTTTTCCCCCGCCAAGAGAGAAAAAAAAGGTTTTTTTGACCCCCAAAGGCAGTCCGGAGTGCCCCCTTGTGGAACTAAAATACAATAACCCCCCTCAGAACATTTGTAAACCCACCTCCTTTTCATAATTCCAGCCAATAAGAGGAGACGCCTGGCTGGGTATAATGGCTCAGCCCCCCTGTAACGGTGTCAAGCTAGGGGTCCTTCTTTCTAAAGTAGCTGTGCCCAAATTTTTTCCCCTTACCCCGGGCGGGAAACATCTTGTAAGTGTGGATTTTCCATTTTTCCCTTTTTTTTTAAAAACTGTATTGTGTTGTGTCTTATTGTTTTTATCATATTTTTGTCTTGAAGCACTAAAAATCATTTTTTATTAAAGGTAACAGTAATTCGCTAACCCTTGTTGTTGCAGGGGCCCCAAATTTTCTTTGAAGGATTGTTTTTGTCTTTGGTAACTACGAGAGAGAGTGAGTTGACCTGTAACATTTTTTACGTTTTTTTTAGAAATCGGTGAGGACTCAGATCCCTTTCCGGCGAGCCCTTTTTTGATTTTCTGTTTTTTTTTGATTATTGAAGGGAAGGTGGGGGGCAACGGAAAATTTTTGGGGTGCTGGACTGTCTTGGGTACGATTATGTTGATTTGCTCCCTGATGGAGGTGAGCCGAGTGAAAAAAGTTACCCCTTTACAGTGGCCCCCCAGTCACGGCGGTGAGCGCGACGTGACAAATTGGGGCAAGGGTGGGATATTTTTCTTTTTTTTGCAACTTTAGTGCTTTTTAAGCAATTATTCCCTGCACTAAAAGACTGGCTGTACTTTGTGAAATTACACCAGCTACAAAAATTAACGCAGTGCTTACTTTATTTGACACACATCAATCATTTTTCCCCCTCCCTTTTTTTTCTTTTCTATTTTTTTATTTGGCAAAGGGCTTTGGGGAAAGGGCACCCCTTTTACAAGAACAAATAAAGAATATCTCGTCAGCCATTTAGGAAGAGATATTGTTACAGCGCAAAGACAAAGCCCACTTTTTCCTGGAACCGTGGAGCACGATCTGCAGCAGCCGGACCCGGCGTCAGAGAGCGAAACTGAAAACGCACAGGTCCAATTCGGAGTTTGCGCCTGAAGTACTTCCCCTGAGGCCCCCCCGCAGGGGCAGCTCTCGGGGAGGCAGGACTCTGCTCGGGAAGCTTTGCAGCATTGTGCTTTTGACCCTGTGGCCTCCGCTTACCTGAAATTCCAACGGGCAGAGAGAGAGGCGCTGAGCTCAAGCCGAGCGTCAAGCGCGAGAGAGGCGGCTGAGCGCAAGCAGCAGAGAGGCTAAGGGCGGCTAGCGAAGCAGGAAAGGGGGCCAGCGTCAACTGAGAGGACCTAAAGCTACAGCGGCACGACTTAAAAGGGGGTGAGGCTTTGCCACGGCCCATCCCCAGGAACAAACCCATAAAAACCCCGACTGGAACACTTCCTGTGAGGAAAAAATGGGATTTGGAGTTTTCCCCCCTACGGGGTTTGAAAAGACTTTGGGCAATATACTCCCCAAAAGAGGGTGGGCACATATCTGACCCCGGGGACTAAGAGGAAAAGCCTTGGGGGTTTTGTTCGGACCTCCTCCCGAGCACGACGGGGATTATGACCCAAAAAGAGGCTCTGGTCACAAAATAACCTCACCCCGGAGTGTACCAGAAAATTTCGGAGCCTACAGAAAGGCCCACTGACACTACGCCGTGTGGAAAAGCGTTTAAGTGCCACCGCAAGCAGGGGTAAGGGACTCTCTTTTTCCCAGCTTTAAAGACCTGTTTGAATCTGATACAAGAGCGCTTCTCAATCTGTCCGGGGAGTTCTCATTTTGTCTGCAAAGGGAACCCCAAAGGGACATCCAAAAGGGCCGGCTGACCGGGCAGACTCCTATTTACCAACAGGAGGGCCAGAAGCCCGAGAACCCTGATCCACCGGGAGGAGAGGAAAAGCCTGCTGGAACCCTTCCTCCTCCCCATCGGCCATCCGGCCCCCCACTGTTATCCCCCTGGGGCCCCAAGACCCACCACCAGTCACTGACCCGCGAAAATGCTTCACCTGTAACAAATGGGGCATGTTAGTCCACCTCCCGACAAGAGGAAGATCCCCCTACCCCTGCTAAAGCTCCCGGGGCAGGGCCCTCTATCTACCTTGTGGCTGGGGCTGAAGGGAAAAGCAGCACAATTTGCAACCTGTACTGGGGGGAACAAGGTTACCGTTGGTTTCAAGGGACAGTGGTGCAAGGTGACTGTGGTCGCCCTGAGTTGGTGAACTCGGGGACATCCTTATTTGGAAAGACTATGTCCCTGACCTGGATTTGGAGGATTCGCCCCCTCGCCCCATGGGCCCTTTTTATCTGGATGGGGCAGGAAAGGGGAAAGGAGAAGGGGGAATCCTGACTCTATTCCGCCAGTTTTTGCTGGGTACGGATTGGGGAGATGGAGATTAATTAAATTCCCTGCCCCCCCACTGGCCCCCCCCATATGGGGTTCCCTACAGGACCATGCACGCATCAGGGAAAACCCCTGATGGGGATGAGACTGTCGCCGAGGTGCACCCCGGGACAATGTCCCCGCTGTGGGGAATGTGAATTAAATGTTGATAACATTTTATTTTCAGCTAAAACTCGCGTCAAACTGTTTGTAACCCAGACCTGTGTACCTGCTTTCCCCCCAACCAACACATCTCCTGCTGAGGGGGGGTGCATGCTGAAGCCCCCCACAAGACCCACATCGCTACTGACCCCCCCCTGCAAGTGGGCATCCTAAAAAGCTATGGCTTTCAACAGCTCTCCTGTAAAGATCACAGCTAGAAAGCTAAGGGGCGGGAAATAACCCCCCCCCTGAGTCCGCAATAAAAGGGTGACTGGAGGGGGGAAAAGCTGTACACAGAACGTGGCTGACGCACACCAACGGGGGGAATCGAAAACGACGTAGTTCCATACCCATTCAGGAACAACTATTAAAGGGTGCTCATAGTTTCCCTTTTAGCCGGGGCATTTTGGCGTACACAAAACCCAAAGGGCCGGCTCATTCTAATTTTTTTGGGCCCAAAAATTTGGGGGCTGACATAGCCCCAAATACTGTCGTTCAGCAGGTCTGCCAGCGGGGAGGTAAGGCGGGAAAAGCTTCCAAGGCCCCCCTTTTATTCCCTTTCCCCAAACACGTGAGCCTTTCCAAAAAGTGGGGGGGTGGATATCATAGGGCCGCTTGCCGTCCCCCCCAGTTCTGGGGAACCTTCATTTTGACATATTGACTATCCACCCGATATCCAGAGGCTGGGCCATGTCCTCCAACGGGGGACAAGGGGCTGACGCCCTTTATCTGTATTTTCACTTTGGGTTTCCTCAGGGGATTTAATGACCAGGGGGCCATTTATGTCCAATCAATGCAGAGCCTCTGCAAGAAAAAAAGCAGTGCGCACCACCGCCACCCCCCCTATCACCCCAGACCAATGGGGTTTTGTGAGCGTTTTAATGGGACATTAAAGCAATGCTCAAAAATGCTAGTGGAGACCCAAGGGCCCAGATTGGGACGTTTCCTACCCCCCCTGCTGTTTGCCTATCGGAGGGCCCCAACTTTTACAGATTTTCCCCATTTGAAATCCTTTATGGGAGAAGAGTAAAAGGGGGCCCCTGGACTTGATCAGGGAGTCTGGGGGGGTAAGCTGGGGCCCCAGAATCTCTGTGGTGGAGTACGTAAAAAAACTCAGGGACAAAATCAGGACTTACAGTTTGTGCATGACAACCTTACCCAAACCCCCCGGCCCCAACGAAACTATGGGAGACCGAATCCCGGCAACAACGAAAGAACAGGCAGGAGGGTTTGGGTACTGGGGCCCCATGCTGCAGAACAAGTTTCAGGCTGCAAAAGGGGAAGGCCCCACACGTGCATAAACTCTCAATGATGTTAAAATGTAGTGGGCCTTGGATGACAAGCGGCAAAGGTGTTCCAGTAAATATGTTTTAAAAGGGACATCACTCCAGGGAGCCCTGTTTTCCCGCCCCGTGTGCATATGCCCGAGGGGGGAGAGAAGGGGTCCTGGTAGATCTTTGGCCGAAACCCCGACACAGACAACACTTGAGGCTGCCAATTAACCCTCATTAGCCCACACCAAGGTCTGAGCTTCACCAGGTACGATGGGCCATCAGGATACCCTTTACAATACCAGGGCAACTCAGTTAGCCCTCCACCGTGGGGAAATGGCACTCACTCCCCCATTTTGGCAACCTGCTTATCGGGGCTCGCAGAGGTGAAAGGCAACATGAGGGGGCAAAAAGAAAGAATTTTGGCCTGGGGGGCATACAAAAAATCCCAGAGTGCCTGGGCCTCACCCCTGGTTTTTTTGTCCCAAAGAAGGACGAACGCAAGGGTTTTGTTGGATTACGGGGGTAAATTGCAAACACATCTTTGATCCCATCCCTGCCCAGGGTAGATGAGTGTTTGATCGCGGCCCTGCCTCCTACCCACCATTATGGGCCTGAGCAGGGGCATTGGCAATCCCCCCACAAAGGAAGCCCAGGAAGGTCTGCCTTCATAACCCCCTTTGGGCTGTATGAATTTTTTGGGAGCCCTTGGGGAAAAAGCCCCCCCCACATTTCAGCCCCCTGGTCAATCACTGTTGAGGGATTTTTGGTTTGCTGTTGCATAATTTGGGTTATATACCACTTTAGCAATTCTGGAGGAGCACCTTACCCATCTGCCCAAGTCCAGAAGGGTCAAATCTGCAGGTCGACCATTAAGCAGGGAATGTCAGATAGCCTGGCCGAGGTACACATTTTGGGGCACTGGTGGGGGGTGGACTGCTAAGCCGGACCAGAAAAAAACAAGGGGGATTAAAGCCTGGCCCCCCTCCCAAAACCAAAAAACAGGTTGTCCTTTCTAGGGACGGCTGGCTACTATAGGAATTTGTGCCAAAACTACAGTGCCCTGGCCAAACCCCTAACTGACCTCACCAAGAAAAAAATTCCCCAAATTTTCTCTTTGGGCCCCCCAATGTGACAGGCTCTAAAGCACTAAAGGCTGCCTTGGGCCCGCCACCTTCCTCCAGGGTCCGACTTTTCCCGTAGGTTTCTGGGTTTAAACTGCCCACACTAGGGCAGGGGCGGGTCCTCATCAGGGGAACCAAAAGGGGAGGAGCACCCATTCTTACCTAGCAGGAACCCTGCAAAGGGGGGTCCCTATGCAAAAATGGAAGGGGTGTTTGGGGCCCCGTAGGCCCTAAAAAACACAACCCTACCTATATGGGCCAACTTTACGGTGGTCCCACCAAAACCCCCCCACTGGGCCCAAACCCAGGGCTGGCGACAATGGGCAAGCTGCTCAGGTGGGGCCTGGTGCTGCAGCAATATGATTTTACTGTACAAAACAAAAAGGCATTGAACAGGTAATCAATGGTCTCTCGCGCCAGGGCAGTACGAGGCGGGGTCAGGAGATGGCAGGGGAGCCACCCCCCACCCCCCCCCAAAAGGGGGGGGTGTTATGTAAAGTTTGAAAATTCAATGTATTAAATTCACACTAAATCCTGCAGTTTTAGAGGGTGGGGGAAACATTCCTCCCTTTTTCCTGAAGAGAAGTTTCTGGTCCTATGGC
The DNA here is from genome assembly GCA_025379985.1 of Phyllomedusa bahiana. Lineage (NCBI taxonomy): Eukaryota > Metazoa > Chordata > Amphibia > Anura > Hylidae > Phyllomedusa > Phyllomedusa bahiana. Next base: position 88,734 of record JAODAL010002018.1, read on the forward strand.
CAATAAAACCCCCCCCCTTTGAACCGTTTTAAATACGGAACTGTTTTTGAGACCATGGGGGTCTTGGGCCCTTTTTTGCCCAGGATTGATATGCGCTGCCTTATCCTGAAAACCTGATAACCTATGACCCTTTTTAAAAACCCTCCTTTCCCGCCAGAGAGAGAGAAAGGTTTTTCCTTTTTCTGCCCAGAAGGCATCCGTGAGTGCCCCCTTGTTAACTAAAAAAAAATAAACCCCCCTCAGAACATTCTGTAACCCCCCTCCTTTTCAAATTCCAGCCCAAAAGAGGGGACAGCCTGGCTGGGTTTAAAAAAGCCAGCCCCCTGTAACGGTGGGCATAGCTACGGGGTCCTTCTTTCTAAAAGGGGCTTGTCTAATTTCTCCCTTTCCCCGGGACGTGGGAAAAATCTGAAGTGTGGAGTTTTCCTTTTTCCCCCTTTTTTTTTTAAAAACTGTATTGTGTGTGTCATTATTGTTAATCAAATTTTTGTCTATGTAAGCCTGAAAACATTTTTTTATTAAAGGGAACAGTAATTCGCTAACTCTTGTTGTTGCACGGGCCCAATTTTCTTTGAAAAGGGTGTTTTTTTTTTTGGGAACTACTGAAGGCAGTGAGTTGACCGTAAGCATTTTTTTCGTGTTTTTAGAAATCGTGGGACTCAATACCTTCCCCCTGAGCCCCTTTTGATTTTCGTTTTTTTTGATTATTGAAGGGGGGTGGTGGGAACGGATAATTTTGGGGTGCGGGGCTGTCTTGTGGTACGATTTATTTCTTTTTTGCTACCTGAGTGAGAGGGAGCTCGAGTGGTTAAGTCTAACCCCATTACATGGCCCCCCCGTCCGTACTGGGGAGGGTACTGACAAAAATACTTTTTAAACACACGAACTAAGAAGCGATACATCCCCTTTTAAACAGAGACTTCTTTAAACCCCCCATGTCGGGCTTTTAATACCATGAACATATTAAAAGTTCCCTCCTTTTAAAAACCAAAATTTCCCCGTCTCTTTTTACCCGCTTTAAAGGGGTTTTACCACAAAGTAAAATTGATGTGGGAAGCTTAAAAATTAAAAATTAAACATTTTCATCATTATTAAAAATTCCATACAATTTTTATTTAGCTGGTCCCTTAGTGATCCTTAGTGTACAGCTCTCTCTAGGGACACACCCGTGACAAGACCCCTCATCCTGGCCGCACATCTCACACATCTCTCTCCTCTCAGGCAGCCCCCGCTTAAAATCCACACACCATGCTATGAGTGTTCAACCCCAGGTGCTGTCATTATACTCCTGTCCTCTGTACTTGTGAGGAAAATGACAGAAAAATGACAAAGCCACCACCCCTCCAGCTTCAAATTCACTCAGATTGCAGAAATCACTCAAGCTCCCCCTCCCTCAGCTGTGTGACACATGTCCTTGAGGAAACCATCAATTAGGCAAAAGGCACATGTCCTCAATTTAGACCTTGCTGCTCAAAAGCCAGAGAGGAGACCGTCTCAGCAGGAGGTCGACACATTAAAGGATTCACATTTAAATTCATTAGCACCTGACCCAGGCTACACTCAGACACACATGGGCTCACAGACCTGAACAACAAGGAGGTTAGGAGACAGCCAGGCACCGATATTTCATTAGGATTTATGGGAGTACTGTGCATCACAGGTCCACCCCAGTTTCATATCTTTAAATATGAAACTTCTCACACGTATAGCTGTCACTCCCGCATTTGTTGGGCATTCAGGAAGAGAGAAACCCACAGCTTGGACAGGGAAGAATGCAGGAGGCCAGTATTTGGTACCAGGTCGTAGCTTAGGTCCATCCGGTTATGATGGTATCACTGGCTCGGTTCTGTCCCAATGCCCTGCCGCAGTATGACCCATTTTGTGTCCAAAGTCCAAAACAGCATGGCCCGAGAGGGAGGAGAGTGTAGACCATCCCAGGGGCGTGAGAAGGAGTTTGAAGGGGGTGCAACATGGGCTGTGTCAGTACTGTTATAAGGCAAAGCCCAAGTGTGCCCATTCTTGTCTCATTGGAGGAGGGGGTACCCTACACCAGTATTGAAGGAGCATCCGCACACAGAAACAAGGCCACATTGACCCCCCCCCCCTCCCATATGTGCCCAGCACAAGGCCAACCTAAGGTAAATAGACACATCTGCTGCCTCTTTGTAACCATATCTGTATTTGCACCTCTGACCAATATCTGTATAGTAATGTCCCTATGTATATATTGTTTGTCTAATGCGCCCTCCAAGGTGAATTAAATCTATAAACTTTAATCTGGGTTAGTCTGTTGTCTTGATCATTGATCTCATGTGCCGCTATTCTTGGTCTCTTCAAAATATAGCTACCCCAAGGCTGGTTCCTGGCCTTGCTATAAGTCTGTAATGGACCGGTCTTATTGCTAATGAGGAACTGGTGGCAGTCTATTAGGCTGGAAGAGTTCTGTTTCACCAGTGTGGGTAAACAGATCTCTTCCAGCCGTTCAGGGTTGTAGGCGAGTGGGGTATCCTCTCGCACTCCCTGGGTCTTCCTGTGCCTGTGTGGACAGGGGTTAATTGTGCACCCTTAAGGGGAGCGTAACATCATGATACACCCCAAGACAGGCTGTTGACCCACGAGTGGGTGCAGGCTGTTTCTTGACAGTACTCCTTAGTAGTTAGTTGAACAGTGCAAATAAATAAAAGGAAGAAAGAAAGCTCAAAAGTAGTGCGGAAAAACAAATACAAATTTGGCTCCTCAAGGGATTTGAACCTAGGACCCTTTGTTAGAAAGTAGAAGTGCTGGTAACCACTCAGTTACATTGTAGCTATTCACATTTGTTTACATAAAGAGATCTTTGTTTGACACATTGACACAATGGGGAAAGGCATGGTGAGCAAGCCTGCTGGGTCACATGTGTGCAGTTACAAATCATCATGCCCCCCTTTTGAACAACTGAAAGCTGAAGCAGGACAAAAGGTAAATCCCTTTGTGGAAAACCCTTTTAAATGACATGATAAATAAACTTGCATTAATAAACTTACTATATTGCCCCAAAAAGCATCTATCGGGCCAAAAAATCAACTTTTGGCTAAAATTTAAAAATTATTAATTATTTTTGAAATTTTTAAATAATAAAAATTTCAAAATATTCAATCTTTTGTGCTAATTTGTTAGTGAAAAATTATTGAAGCGTATAAATATTAATGAAAAAAGATATATTTCAAACAATGAAGTGTCCCTCTTTAACCATCCAAAATGCTATGTGGTATAATCATGGCACACAGGACTGGCACAGTGCCATTGTCATAGCAAGCGATGCCTAAAATCCCGGTTTTAGCCTTTTTTGGTGTCATTAACAACAGCCATAGACCAGCAAAGAGGGGTGCCCAACAGTAGAGCACAGAACAAACAAGTAGATGAATGGGGATTACAGATAAGGAAAATCTACAAAGAAGGAACAGACACCGAAAACAAAGCAGAAGCATAGCGCAGTTTAAAGGCATATTAAAACCTCTTTGAATTAAAAGGACCTACAAGACTCTATTGCCCAAAGGCTCATACAGACTTGGACCCAGCCCTGTAAAATGTATTAGAAGATTACTGATAATGCACATCATAAAGCATGTAAAATATGAAGTTAATCCAAAGGTGGCGCCACCCAGGGGTTTTGTGCGTGAAACCACGGGATGGATTTGCTGTTGGTTTGCTGCAGATTTTAAAGCAGATTTTTCTACATTGACTTCAATGGGAAAAGCCAAAATCCGCAAAAAAGCTTTATCTGGAGATTTTAGTACAGATTTTGCCTTCTCCCATCTTAATCAATGTAATGAAATCCTTAATAAAATCCACACCAAATCTATACCATGTGCATTAAGCCTTAAAGGGGTTCTGCCATGAAGCAAAATGCCCTTCTGAGGCCGGCTCGGAGCTGGCCTGAGAGTACCGGAAGAGGACTGTGCTTACATATTTCTCCATATTCTTTTCTTTGGCAGCTACAAGTATAGCTGAACGAGTGTGCTAGGCTTTATTCTGAACTCCAATAGCAATGAATGGAGGAGAGCTGTGCAAGTGCTAGCCTCCCCTCATTTAATGCGGCTGGCCTGCAATGAGCTACAAGCCGCCTCGGAAGGGGATTTTGCTTCATGCCTCTTGATGCACCTTGACGTTTCTGTACGTCACGGTGCAGTGAATATTATACACAATGAAAACTTTTTTTTTTTAACTGCTACAACATAAAAAAATTTTTTAAAAATTTGTTACGCCAGGGTGTTTTGTCCAGCAGAGTAAAACTAACATGTCATGTATACTGCACGGTGAGCAATGTAAAACACCAATAAAATAAAAAACACCATCAATTGCCATATTTTCTTCATCATGCTTCCCAAAAAGGGATTGAAAGGCGAACAAAAAGTCATTTGTCCTCCAAAAATAATGCCGATAAAATCATCAACTCAACCCGGGAAAAACAAGCACCACAAAACCTGTACAAGGAAAAAAAATAAAAATTTTTAGCTTCAGACTAGTGACGCAAAAACGGTTTTTTAATTTTCTAAAAAAAAGTGTTTTTATTGTGAAAAAAACCAAAAACAAAAAACAAAAATTTGGGGTATTGTTTGTCTACGAACCGTAAATTGTCAATTGTATCAATTACACCGCATGGTGACTGCTGTAAAAAATAAAAATAAAAAAACACTACCGAATTTGCGAATTTTGCTACCTCCCTCCCAAAATCATGAAAAATGTGATCAAAGTGTCATATGAATTTTCATATGGACAAAGAAAATTTTACTCATCAGCAAAAGACAACCCCCTTAATCACCCTCCTATGCAAAAAAAATTTATAACTTAGGTTTTCAACTATGAAAAATAAAAAAGAATTTGTACAAAAAATTTTAAAAAAATGAAACATAAACGATAAAAAAAGGAATCGTTTTAATTTTACCGACCCAATAGTAAGTTACTGTAACGGGTTGGGGGTTTTACTGGGCCACCGCAAGCCCATGATAGTTTTGCCAGCCAGGGAGCGGGGCAAAGGGCCCCCCTACCACCAAGCCCCCCCCAAAAGGGGGGTGGACTTGCTGCGGCGTTAGGCCCGGTCAAATACCCCCACGTGAATTGCTTGCGATGGCGGGGCCGGGGGAATGCGTGGACAGAAACGTAATCTGAGTCGGGCAGGGAGAAGGCAGGGCAGGCGGCAGGGTTCGTGGTGAAAAGGGGAGACGGTCAAGGGCAGGCGGGAAACAGGGAAGGTCAGGAAATAGCGGAACGGACGGTCACGGGTAAACAAAAAACGGAACCCAAACCCTTTTCAAACTAGCGACGCACACCAACAATCGGCAAGAGTGAGGGGGGGTGTCCATATATAGGCCACGGCCGGCAATTGCAAAATTTCCGGCGCGCTGGGCCCCTTTTAAATTTAACAATCGTCCCCCCACGCCGCCCCTAAGCAGCGGGTGCATGCGCGGGGTGGCGCGGGCAGGAAGCAGGGAAAAAAAAGGCCGCCGGGACTCGAGCAGCAAGGGGCTGATTGCGGGCGGCAGCGGGGGCGACGGCACCCGCACAAGCCCCCATGACAGTTTTTCTGTTCCCTTTTTTCCCAAGGGGGAAACCCGTAAAATGAAACCCAAAAAAAAATGGCGGAACTATAGGGATTTTTTTTTCTTTTCATGGACCAAAGCTAAATAAAAAATGTGGAACACCTGGGACTCAAATACATAAAACAACCCCCCAATGGTTCCCGGGGATGTTGAAAACCAAAATGGACGACTTCTGGGAAAGGTTTCACTGTTTTTGGTACTTTAGGGCTTTGCAAATGCGACAGGGACTTGCCCAAAAACTACTTTCCCAAAAATCAAATAGCTCCCCCTTGTACACCCCCCCATGAGCCCGAAAGCTTTAATCCAAATAGGGAATAGCCGACCTTGGAGGAATTTGGGTAATAAATTTTGAGGTGCTTTTCCGCTAACATTCCTTGTGAAAATGAAATTTTTTTTTCTAAAACCTGTGTATTATTAGGAAAAATTTATTTATTTTTAACATGGCCCAAGGCTAAAAAAAATCTGAAACACCTGTGGGATCGATATATACTGAGTACACCCCTAGATATATTTCTTAAGGGGTGTAGTTTTCCAACGAGGGTGCTTATTAAGTTTTAACACCTTAGGGTTTCTGCAAACCTGTAATGGTGCCTAAAAAATATCCTAATGAAAATGAGGTCCCAAAATCCAGTAGGTGCTTGTGGTTGAGTCAAATAATGCACTAGGGCTACATATGGGATATTTCTAAAAACAGCAGAATCAGGGGAATCAATATTAATTTGTGTTTCTCTGTTCATATTTACTGTGCTCTAGTAGACATCTTCTTTGTTGTAATTTCTGTGAAAGGAGTAACAAAGTATTGTTGTGAATACCTTGAGGGGTGCAGTTTCTTAGATGGAGTCATTTATGTGGATGCCCACCCAAGGCTAGCCCTGCCCACCTGACAGTCATTCACATGTTTCTCCCTATTCAAAGTAATAGGTTAATCTGTTGTGATGGGGGTGGGGCTAGCCTCAGGCGGGCGGGTCATGAATTAAAAGGACTCTTTTCTTGCAGAATAGGCTGAAAACTGCCTATGCGATAGGTTTTCTAAAACAGGTTTAGATCTTAAGGAGTTGAAGGGGTGTTCTAACCATGCTGTTTCACAGAGCCTGCTCCTCACAGCCAATTTCAGGCCCCCCACTTCCTGCTCAGGTTGTATACAGTTCTACAACATTGACTGACATTTTAGGCTTGTTATTCCTAGCTGAGCCTTTTAGAGGGACATTGGTGATGGAGGGATTTTAATGTCAGGACACAAGGCTGCAGTGTACTAAAGGGTTAAAGTTTGTCATTAAGAAAGAAAAACAAGCTACTGTGCTGTTGGTAAGACACAGCAGGGAGTGATATCAAGAGGAGAAAAGAACGGCTCTAAGTCTGATAGGAAGCAAAATCAGAACAGCAATGTATTTGGTAATATTATTATTACCTATTATTACATATAATATTATTATTAATATGTATTTTAGAGTGCCATTGATTCCAGGGCGCTGTACATTAAAAGGGGTTACATACACTACCATTCAAAAGTTTTGGGATCAGCCAGACAATTTTGTGTTTTCCCTGAAAACTCATACTTTTATTTATCAAATGAGTTGCAAAATGAATAGAAATCTCGTCCAGACATTACAGATAGAATACTAGCTGCCTGCTTCTTCCCTAAATAGTTCCTGCATAATTTGGAGGTGGCTTTGGGTCATTGTCCGGTTGCAGGATGAAATTGGCTCCAATCAAGCGCTGTCCATAGGGTATAACATGGCATTGCAAAATAGAGTAATAGCCTTCCTTATTCAAAATCCATTTTACCTTGTACAAATCTTCCCCTTTACCAGCACCAAAGCAACCCCAGACCATCACATGACCTCCACCATGCTTGAAAGATGGCGTCAGGCACTCTTCAAGCATCTTTTCAGTTGTTCTGCGTCTCACATATGTTCTTCTGTGTGATCCAAACACCTCAAACTTCAATTCGTCTCCATAACACTTTTTTCCAATCTTCCTCTGTCCAATGTCTGTGTTCTTTAGCCCATATTAATCTTTTCCTTTTATTAGCCAGTCTCAGATATGGCTTTTTCTTTGCCACTCTGTCCTGAAGGCCAGCATCACTTGAATTTTGCAGGTTAATGAAGCTGCCAATTGAGGACCTGTGAGGTGTCGATTTCTCAAACTAGAGACTCTAAAGCACTTGTCTTGTTGCTCAGTTGTGCAGCGGGGCCTCCCACTTCTCTTTCTACTCTGCTTAGAGCCTGTTTGTGCTCTCCTCTGAAGGGAGTAGTACACACCGTTGTAGGAAATCTTCCGTTTCTTGGCAATTTCTCACATGGAATAGCCCTCCTATCTCAGAACAAGAATAGACTGTCAAGTTTCACATGAAAGTTCACTTTTTCTGGCCATTTTGGTAGTTTAATTGAACCAACAAGCGTAATGCTCCAGATTCTCAACCAGCTCAAAGGAAGGTCAGTTTTATAGCTTCTCTGATCAGCAAACCTGTTTTCAGCTGTGCTAACATACTCGCACAAGGGTTTTCAAGGGTGTTCAAAATATCTCATAGCCTTATTACACAGTTAGCAAACACAATGTACCATTAGAACACTGTGGTGCTCTAGACATTGCATTAACAACCAGACATTGGCAGCTAGAATAGTACTTTACCTTACCACATTAACAATGTATAGCAGAGGTCTTCAATCTGCGGCCCCCTTCAGCTGTTGGGAAACTACAACTCCCATCATGCATTTATATAATCTATAACAGTGGGCATGATGTGAGTTGTAGTTTCCCAACAGCTGGAGGGCCGCAGTTTAAAGACCCCTGATGTATAGAGTGTATTTCTGATTCATTTAATGTTAGCTTCATTGAAAAAAACTGTGCTTTTCTTTCAAAAATAAGGAAATTTCTTAGTGACCCCAAACTTTTGAACGGTAGCGTACATAACATAAGTTGAACAAGTACAATGGTGACAATAGGTGACTAACAACTGGTAGAGAGGAAGAGAGAACCCTGCCTGCGGGGCTTACAATCTACAAGTTTAATTGTTTTTGTTTACCTATATGTTCAAAGCTAATCAATGTGGTGAGAAAACCCCCTTTAGAGTACAGCAGGCTTTAAAGGTTATGCATGATATAAATTCATATATTCATAATTTAATAATCTCACGTAATACAGTGATGTTCTCTGTTACCACATGACCAGAAATGGAACTGAAAGCTTTAGATGTAACCTCCTAACATTCATTTTTAACTGAGCAAGGTCAGCCAAGATTCCACCAATGTCTAGATTACACAGTCTTGATATGTTAATTCCCTGTGAGACATTTCCCACTGTAAGTACTATAGGTTACCTGACAAATAAGCACGGTAAAATAATATTTGATATGCCATAGGGACCATCTTGTAGAAATAGTGGCATCTATATCATTCCTATTTGTACTGCCCTCCTCAGATTACAGGTATCTCTGAAACATTTTGATCTTATTCTCCAACTTTTAAAGGAGGCAGCCAATTCTGATTTTAGGGCTCATGCACATGACTAATGAGTGCAGGGACTTCTTGTGCCACAACATGGTGCTCTGTGAGTGCTGTATGCTGGAATAGCTTTGTAACACAATATCCAATGGAATATGGCAAAGTTATTAGTATTTCACATTCCCATTTGTTGCATTCGTCTGTCACATTTGATTATGAACTGGACTGGTTACATTTTTTTCTGTCTCCAAATGTATTATTAATGTAAGAGTGGATACTAACGGAACATTTCACACCATCTGTAGCATTCTAGGAACAGCCAAACCCAGCTGTCAACTTTATCAGCTCTTTGTTTAAAGTACTACATCTTTCTGCATAAGTGCAACATATAAAAATAAAGTGGCTCGTAGCATGTAATACCAGTTGCTGTCAGACTGTATTCCATTATTAAACGATTGTGCACGGCCCCATTCACTTGGGGCGACATGTTCCAACACGCCAACGCCAGTTCTTTGGTCTATTTTGCGCCCAATCCACTTTTAACACAATGTAAATGAAATGGCGTACCCCAAAACTAGGTGTATTATACTCCGGGCACGACACTTTGTAAATATGGTGCACTGAGTTCCCCCGTCGTGCAATGCGCCTCGATAGGCGCATTACATATACTACCAGAGGCGTAACTTCAAGCTCTTGGGCCCTGGTGCGAAAAGTGAAATAGGGCCCCCCAGTTACCATGCACCATTTACAATGCTGGTATCTTCTTATGTGGCAGGAGGGCTTTTGGGCCCCCTCAGGCTGCTGGGCCCGGTAGAGACTGCTACCGCTGCACCCCCTGTAGCTACGCCCCTGTATACTACCAATGATATGCTATGCGCCGCGAGTTGCGCAATGCACCTTTTTTGATACTATGCGCCTTTTTTGACGCAATGCGCCTTCTTAGGAGCTGCAAGGTATACCTGACGCCAGTTTTTAGAAAGTATTGGACTTTCAGGCACACTTTACGCTGATTTAATGCGCCTAAAACAGGCATGGATACGCCACTTTTCTGACATGTCGTTCTTGGTGTTTTCAGACCTCATTCATGGTATATGTCAGAATACAATAAAAATTTATCCCAGCATTTTTGTGCCTGGTACACCTTCGCTTAATAGGGAAAAGATAGTCCAAGTAGAACTGTGTTAACCCTATAAAAGTCTATGGCCCCATCAATCAGCATATATTTTTACTGTATCCCGATCAATATGAGACCTGAAAATGCTATGTAAATGGAGTCTTAAAGGGTTTTCTCACTACAGGGTTCCACAGGCATCTGAGCAGTTTTCCTGGTGTAAGATTTTCTAATCCAGGGGCAGGTCTTTCCTCCCAGTAGGCATGTCTTCCCTTACTAAAGAGTGGTGACCTCATCAAGCCCCCTCCCTGTTCCTGCTACCTCCTGAGTCCTCTTCTTCATTCTGTGTGAGGAGTGGGAGGGAGTGGATGCTACATCTCTGCAGACCTGCTGCAGTGCTCAGTTCTCATGCCTGAAGAGCTGTCACATTCCCCCCAGACTCCACAAGCAATCCTTGTAACCAGAACACCTGCATTGGTGTTAATAGTTATAAATACAGCCCCCTAATATTACAGAAAGTGACATCTTGTCATTGTGTTTTGCAGCACATGGCTGCGCTGATCAAACCCACATATTTTCCTTTCTTCTAATTGCAATTTGTGATCAGCACTGCCATGTGCGGCTATAGACAATGACAAGTTTTCCAGCCATGTCATTTTCTTCCTGCCCCTTCTATTATATTTCAATGGCCATCACAGCGTATGACTGCCGATCCAGTGCACCTGGCAGTGACACACAAGGGGTCTAAAGATATTAAAGGTTGCCACTAATATATATTTGTGTATCACTGCTAGGCGCACCGGACCATTGTGACAGGTCTGTGCAACCATACTCTGTGTGTCAAGTACATACAGGTATTAGCCCACTTATTGTTTTTTCTTTTCTTCTATATAGAGTACTTTTCTGTGGAGCAGCTTATTTTAATTTTTTTATCCTGATGCGGTGGCACTTTTGTATTTCAGGTTACTGCAGAGCCACATGCCCAAAATACTGCTTAACAGGTAGCATTTTTTAAGTATATATTATTGCTTCCAGAAAAGTGTTGTATTATTTGAACCTTTGCATACAGGTGCTGATCGCCCATTGTGCTTATTTACAAGGCTTTGCCTTGATCTTTTTGACCATTGTCTTGTGATTCTGCACATTATGTATTCTGTAGGTTATCTCACACATGCTACTTTGTTTTCATATTAACAAAAAGTTGTGTTTGTTCTGTATTGGGTCGCCTGATGAGGAGTTTGTCGGGTGCGAATCATGGTTATCTTGGGACTTATCTATATAATGCTGTAGGGTTTTTCAGGGATCAGTGTTCACAGGGTCAGGTTCCCGTCGGGATCATCCTTGTCGGGGCAGCTACCCCAAGTGTAGGTCTTAGCCTATAATGCCCTAAAGGGGACTACAATGTCCTGTCATCCCTCTGTTCACTTTTGTGATTATAGTGACATTCTATATTTTCATCCCATTAATGGAATTCTTATTGCATGGTCTGATGAGTTCCTGTGCACATTAAATTGCCAGGGCACCTATTTTGTGTATTTTGATAGCGTGTTTCTTGATATGATACTAAAAGCAAAGTTTAAGTTTATGCCATTCTCCATTGGTTGCAGGAAATCTCTTACAGCCACACTAAGTTACAATAGAACATATATCTAAAGATGAAAATAAAACATTTTCCATTTCATTTAAAAAAAATTAACCAATTTTGAAATTAATGGCAGCAACTTAATGACCGCGCACCGTCTTTTGACGGCGGCCGGTGCGGGTCGTTCGTCTGCAGCGACATCTTTTGGCGTCGCTGCAGACACGGAGTTTGCGGCGCCTGGCGCCGCAATTGCGCTGGGATCGGAGCTGTGTAGTACAGCCCCGATCCCAGAGCATGTCCTGCGAGCACCGGGAAGCGGAGGAAACCTTCGCAACCCGATGCTTTAACCCTTTGATTGCGGCGGTGCGTTACCGCAGCGCAATCAAAGGTTTCCCCTGCTCTGTCGGGTGATTGGAATACCTGGTCACCCGACAGAGCTCGGGGAACGGCTGCACAGTCAGCCCTGGAAACCTAGAGTGGCCCCAGAGTTGTCTGTGTATGAAGCCAGTGACCTGGACACACTGTGTGGTGTCCTGATCACTGCCTGTGTCAAAGTGACACAGATTACAATGTATTAGCATATATGAATATGCTAATACATTACTAAGTGTAAAAAAAAAAAATAAAAAAAAAAATGTAAAACAGTTCCTTCATGGGAGTAAAAAAAAAAAGTAAAAAAAAAAAAAAGAAAAAGTGTAAGAAAAAAGAATTAAAAAATAAATAAAATAAAAATAAATATTTAGTAAAAAATATTTTTGCATAAATTACACAAACAAAAAAAACCAACACATATTATGTATACACACGACCGTGATAACCTGTAGAATGGTGTAAAAAAAAAAAAAAATAAAAAAAAAATACTGCAATTATTTATAAGTGAACTTAAACTATTCCCCCATAAAGTACAATTTGTCTCGAATAAAATGAGGCCTCATCCAACTGCATCATTGAAAAAATAAAAAAGTTACAACTGTTGAAACTGTTGAAATCTAAAAAAATGTTCTGGTCATTAACTACTTTTCAGGCGTTCGGCTTAAGGGGTTAAAAAAAGTTAGGACAGGGCCATGTCTCTTTTGTAGCATCTCCTCTTCTTTTTACAACAGTCTGTAAATGTCTGGGAAAGGAGGAGACAAGTTGGGAGAGGAACATTGTCCCAATCTTGACTGATGTAGGATTCTAGCCGCTCAATAGTCCTGGGCATTGGGATGTCTTGTCAGATTTTGTGTTTCATAATGCACAAAGTGATTTATTAGTGAAAAGTTTGGACAGTTCTCCTGCAAGGCCATGCTGCTGTGATAGATGCAAGACCTTCCCTGAAAAGAGATATTGGGTCAGAAGTATTAAATGTGCTGCACCAGTTTTCTTGTGTGTTGTCCACCAAAAATAATTTTGTTGACCATGTCCAACATATGTGTAAAAGATTTGCACTTAGAAGATGAGACACATTTATGAATGTTGCTTGACAGAATTTGTTCTAATCGATTACATTTTTAAACTGGCATGGTTCTGTGACTATAGCACTTATGATGTGCCAAATTTATGAAATGCTGTGCGACACTTTCATACATACTGACAAATGATACACTAACCTACAACTGTTTTGTCGTTTGCAGACGGGTTTAATACATCTGGTCCATTGTCTGGATTGGAGCATATGTTATTCTAGAGACCTTATATATTGCTCATCATTGTTAGTGACTTTCAAGATGTGTAAACTGCCCATTCCATCAGAGATGCAGGGTTTTGAACTGTGCGCTGAAAACAAGCTGGATGGTTCCTTTACAGAATGCCGTGGTTTCATAAACAATTTCATATTTTAATTCATCTCACCACAGAACAGTTTTTCTTTTTGCCTCAGTCCATTTTAAATGAGCTTTGGCCCAGAGAAGATGGTGGTGTTTCAGGATTTTTTTGAGATATGGCTTCTTCTCTACATAATAGAGCTTTAATTTTTATTTGTGGATTGTACAGCAAACTGTGTTGACAGACAAGAATTTCCAGAAGTATTCTTGAGCTAATGCAATGATTCGTGTGACCGAATCATGCCTGTTGTTAATGCAGTGCAGCCCATAGATCATAAGTATTGGATATTGACCAATCATGTTGTTTGTTCACATGATTTGTCTGGATTCTTTGAATTTTTTGATACTACCGTGTGTTTCCCCGATAGTAAGACACCCCCGATAGTAAGACGTAGTGGTGTCTTGGGGAGGTCGCCTAATGTAAGACGTACCCCGAAAGTAAGACGTAGCGCGTCCTGATGACGTCACTGCCTGTGCCAGGATGAGCGCGCGGGAGACCGGAGCAGCGAGGAGGCGGCGCGGGAGACGGAGCAGCGAGGAGGCGGCGCGGCGTGGGCGACGGAGCAGCGAGGAGGCGGCGCGGGGCGGGAGACGGAGCAGCGAGGAGGCGGCGCGGGAGACGGAGCAGCGGGGAGCCAGGTAAGTGTTTTTCTGCCTACAGCTGGCCCTATACCTGTCTACAGCTGGCCCTATACCTGTCTACAGCTGGCCCTATACCTGCCTACAGCTGGCCCTATACCTGTCTACAGCTGGCCCTATACCTGCCTACAGCTGGCCCTATACCTGCCCTATATAAGACATACCCCGAAAGTAAGACATACTGGGACTTTTGGGGGTAAAAAGAATGTAAGACGCTGTCTTACTATCGGGGAAACACGGTATATACTGTAGATGGTGGGATATTTAAAGTCTTTACCATTTTATGTTGAGTAACAATTTTCTGAAACTGTTCTACAATTTTTACATACAGTTGTGGGGAACCAGAAATCTGAGAGAGCAACAAAGTACAAAATCATTAGGCAGGAGGAAAGTAAGGAGGAAAGGCACAAGAATCAGATACCACTCGAAACAGAAGAACAAATTACACCAGCTCAAGCCAAAATGGACTATCACAAGCAAAGAACCAGAGCCCAAGTAATCTATAATTAGGATATCAGAGTTCCAGTCCAGAGCGTGATTGGACTGGTCCTTTGACATACAGTCACACAAAACACAGACTGAGTGGCCAAGGCATCTGTCAGATCACGATCTCATTTCATACCTCCTGCATCCAGCTCTTCAGCTCTGTGTGCTCAGAAGGGGGCGTGTGTGATTGAACTGCATATCATGTGACCCAGCAGGATGACATCACCAGGCTTTTTATCTCTCTATTCACAGAAATGTCTGTTTATGTATAGAATTTTAAGTAGGTACACTGTAGCTCAGAGGTAACATTTTTGCTTTACAGCACAAGGGTCCTTGTTTCAAATCCCTGCAGGAACTTATCCTCTTTATCAATGCACATACATCATTGAGGTTTCTTTTTTTGTTATTTGCATTGTTTGACTTATTACTAACTAGTCCAAAGGACAGGAGTAGAATGACAGCACCCGGGGTTTGAACACTCAGTAGCTACCTGAGAAGAGAGGTGATGTCTGAGCATGTGCGACCAAGACTTAGGAGCTCACACCCTGGTCGTATCCCCTGGAGATTAGCTGTAAAAAATGGATCACTAAAGGAGCAGCTAAAACAAACGGTGCAGAATTTTTAATAATGATGAATGGTGAAAATGTTTATTATCTAATTTTCAAACTTCCCACTTCAATTTTATTTCATGGCAAAACCCCCAAAGGCAGTGTTCAGCCTGGATACAGAAAACACAGTTTCAGAACAGCATCATGGCAAAAAGTATGGTCACTGTAGTAATTTAAGGGCAGAGGACCGCACTGAAGCCTGACCAGGGATGGTCATAACAGTCCCATAACCCCTTTTAGGAAAGACCACTGAACCCTCAAAAGGCAAACAAGGCTTGAAACCTGTCAATCATAGTTTAGTGAGAACTGACCAAGGAAGTGTTCAGACCAGATACAGAAAATACAGTCTCAGAACAGCAGCCGGCAAAGGACGCGCTGAGGCCTGACCAGGCACGGTCATAACAGCAATTTTACAGATTGGTAAACCTCTGACCATCTTTGCTTCGGAGAGACTCTCACTCTCTATAGTGTTCTTTTTATAGACTCATATGAAATACTTGAAAATTAGGTGTGGAGACCTATTTTGTGCAGCCTACCAGGGATATATACATTTATAGGAAAATATAAGTGGCGTATTATATTATTCAGATAATGAAAATTTACCATTTAGCTGTTTTCTTTAGTACCCATTACTTATCCAGCCTTCTGTTAACCCTGTCCCAACTTTTTGAGATATGTTGCTGCCGTGAATTTTGACATGAGTTAATTTTATCAAATGCTATATGAAAATTTCTAACTTTGATTGCCTGATATGTGTTCTAGGCTCTGTGGGGAATAAAATATGGCTATAAAATATTTTAAGATTATTGCATTCTTGTTTTTTATATGGTACACAGTGTTACCTCTTTTTGAAGTTAGAGTTGTATGATTTATGGCTATGGGGAGTGACCTGTAAAAGGAGCGTGGTTTGTGAAAAAAAAATTCTGCGGTGCTTGGATCTCCCCTAGGCCATGTCTCCACAGCAAAGTTAAAATACCATTGGAAACCCATCAGTATTTTAGTTGTGTGGTACCCTGTTTTTTTTGTGCAAAAAACCACAGTCGGATATCGGATTTCCGGTGGCCCAGTACATGGACTGCACGGGAATATGACAGGAAGAAAGACTGGGAGATAAAAGCGCGGAAAATCTGCCGAGAATCCATTGCTGTGTAGACATAGCCTTAGGCAATTTTCAAAAATTGCCAAGTATGGATCAAGTAAGGTTCAAGAGATAAGTGTTTTCAATAAAAATCTAAAATTATGACCAACAAGGCACAATCTGAAATCAATTGGGATAGAACATAAACAATAAACAGAAAATATTATTTTACTGAAAGAATAACAGATGCTTGGAGCAAACTTCGAGCAGATGTGGTTGAAAAATCAACAGTGAGTGAATGTAAACCTGCCTGGAATAAACATACTGTACATCTATCCTAAGATGAAAGGACTAAATGGACCATGTTGTGTTTTTGCACCATTTCGTTGTTTTATACACCACTCATAATGTACTCTATACTGCAATGCACATAAAACCAAGGTTGTAGTGGGTAATGCCAAGACCAGCACATCTATGTGAGACAATTGTGCCACGCTAAAAGTCACTGAGATGGCTTACCCTGCTTCAAGCACTCTTCGCCCTTTACAAGCTCCAAATGATGGTGTTAATTGTAAGTTAACAATTATAACAATAACAAGATTTTAAATGTTTACAATAAAAATGTAATAGTGAAATAATTCCATGCCAAAGAGCAATTAACATGTAATGATGTACGATTACGTCTCAGATAGGCTCTTCTGTCTTGCTTTCTATCTTCTTAATAGGAGACGTAAGCTAATGAGCCAGATGGTATTCTCAGTGATGTTTGTTCTTTGCTGTTCAGCTGTTTTCTACAATTTGGCTAATAGATCATTTCTAAATTCATAGCATATAATATCCATCTATATATTTGTCTGTCTATCTATCTCTCTATCGATCTATTTATCTCTCTATCGATCTATTTATCTTTCATCTATCTAGCTATCTATCTATCTATCTGATCTATCTATTTATATGTCTAGACATGTGGACAAAATTGTTGGTACAGTTGATTAAAGAAAGAACAGCATGCTATGGTCACCGAAATAACCAGAAACTGAAAAAAATAATAATAAATTTGAGTTTTGATTCAAATGAAAAAGAAAAAAAACAAATGACACTGATCTGAACAAAAATGAAAAGATTGAAAATATTTTGACCACTGAGACATGTTAAACTAAAGTGTGTCCTGTAAGTATGTCCTGTAAATAGCATAATAGGTGTCTTCAAACTTCTAATCAGTCTGTCTTCCTATTAAAAGGGTGAAACGTAGTCACTGTACTGTTTGGTATCATGGTGTGTACCACACTGAACAAGGATCGAATGACACTAAGGAGCTTGCTGTTTTAGGAGATTACAACAAAAATTATAGACAAACATGTTAAAGGCCATCTCCAAACAGCTTCATGTTCCTGTTACTACAGTTACACATATTATTTAGAAGTTTAAGGTCTATTGGACTGTAGGCAAGCTCCCTGGACATGGGCATGAGAGGAAACCAAAGAGTCCAGAACAACGTCCAAAGGTACTCAAAGGTCAAGGTACATCAGTGCCAGATTGCAGCTACCGTCACAGTCAGGGGCGCAACTAGAGAATCATGCCTGTTTTTAATTCAGTACTCATAGATCATGAGTGCTGAATATTGAACAGTCACTTCCATTGTGCACATGATATGTCCAGATTTTTTTTATTTTTGATAATATTATATGCTGCAGATGGTGAGATATTCAAAGTCTGTGCAATTTGAATATTGGCCCAATAGCAAACTTTTGGATGGCCCCCCCTGCCAGCCTTTCCCCAAACCAAAAACATTTACTGGAATATTTAGAGGCATGGTTTCCTAGAGGAGTGGGGAGGAACAGAGGACAAACCCCCTGGAGATTATACTACATCTATGGCCTGTACACCTCAGAATCATATTGTGCAGTCCGAAATCCTTGTCGTGCACCCCAGAAGATCAGCTGCAGGCATGATGAAGGTTCTTCAGGGGAGGCAAGAGATGGAGTTTAGTATTGCCATGCTTTGTTTTTCCTGCAGATTACCCTGTTGGGATTTATTGGAAGATCCCAGACCATCATTGGATCCATTTCTGTTATAAAAATGGTCAATGAGGGATGTTGTTGGTTAGTGTTTATTTAAATAAAGTATATTTTTGTGTTGGGTCAGTTACACTGACCGCGCAAACCCGGGGACTGAGGGCAGTTGCCCTTCATCCCCAGGACCTGCCTCTGAATGTTTGGAACAGAAGGTCCAGTGTCAGTATACGTTCGTCTGGGCAGTCTTCCACCTGTTTAGCACAACGACCTGCGGGGGCTAATAAGTCTAGCCTGGCACCACACCCTGGGAGAGGTGCTGCTCCTGAGCCAGGAGTAACAGCTCTGCAGCCCTCCCAACTGAGAGTTTGTCCCTCAGGACCTATCGGTGGGCCCGGATGCTGCACCAATCAGCTGCGGGGGCGGTGTCCAGGCAGACCTCTTAAACCTCCTCATTCCCTCCAGGCTTTGCCTGACAAAGGTGTTCCCTTGCTGTTTCCTGTCTTTCCTGTTTGTTGTTGTTCTCCTGGATTTCTGACCTCGGCCCGTTTCTTGACCTCGCTTGTTGCCTCTGATTTTGTACTGCGCTCCTGACCGTGTTTGGACCCCGGCTTGTTTCTGACTATTCTTTTGGCTTACGTTTCTTGGCATATACGTTCCCGTACGTTTACCGACCCGGACTGTTTGACCTTGAGTTTCCCTGGTGGCTCTGCACTTAGGAAAAAAGAATTTATCCAGCAATCCAAAGGCCAAAAGCCAAAATAAAATAACAAACTTTTATTGCAGCATCAGTAAAATATACAAGACAGCATGCCCAGGTATAATGGACGGCGACGCGTTTCGGGGCATCACCCCTTCAATATGGCCTGTCCCACTCAATCTGAGCCCATATTATATATAATACGTGGAAATCCCTAAAGAAGCATTTATGCTATCTATCATACATGAAAAAACTTTGAGACTCTCGGTTCACATATTTTGATCAAAAGATGTTTAAGCTGCCCACGACTTTCAACGTGATCTCAAATCGGGCAGTCCTATCCTATCTTTACCCTCTCAATCGAGCCAATCAGGCCTCCCGCTGGGTCAACCGACCTCCATTATTCAGAGAGAAAAAATAAAAAAAACACCCAACCTGCAAGCTGCCCTTCTTATGACAGCCTGTGAGAGTGGGCGGGGACAGAAACACAAAATGGAAGCACCCTTTCCTTCCCATATAGGTTAAAATCAATGTACACCGATATAACGTATGTTTCTGCACACAAAACAATTCTGAAAAAACGTATGCAAAACTGGTGCCACTGGCAGGGCTGCAAGCAACATGTAATTATACATGTACGCACACAGACCGCCGCACAGCGGCACACTACTGCAAAAAAGGGCAAATACACTACTTGGAAAATCCCCTAAAGAAGCATTTATGCTATCTATCATACATGAAAAAACTTTGAGACTCTCGGTTTCACATATTTTGATCAAAAGATGTTTAAGCTGCGCCACGAACTTTCAACGTGATTCTCAAAAATCGGGCAGTCCTATCCTAATCTTTACCTCTCAATCGAGCCAATCAGGCCTTCCCGCTGGGTCAACCGACCTCCATTATTCAGAGAGAAAAAATAAAAAACACCCAACCTGCAAGCTGCCTATCTTATGACAGCCTGTGAGAGTTGGGCGGGGACAGAAACACAAAATGGAAGCACCCCTTCCTTCCCAATAGGTTAAAATCAATGTACACCGAGTTAACGTATGTTTCTGCACACAAAAACATTTTCAAAAAACTATGCAAACCTGGGTGCCACTGGGCAGGGCTGCGGCACCATGTAATTATACATGTAACGCAACAGACCGCGCAGCTGCACATTTCTGCAAAAAGGGCAATACATCTTTTGATCAAAATATGTGAACCGAGAGTTTCACATATTATATATAAGTCACAATATAATATTATCTGACTCACTTGTGTTGCACTGACGAACACGCCGCCATAATGTCATTAAACTCCGGTCGCGCCGCGAGCAGAGAGCACGCCAGCGCCTGCGCAGGAGCCGAACCCCGGCTGCATACACCGCGCATGCGCGGGATCAGCCGGGGCCAGAAGCTGCGAGAGCCCCACAGCGCGTCCGTCCACGGCGCTCACGGAGTGGCAGCATAACTGTGCGTCCAAAATACAGAGTGCAGACACAGAGGAAAAATGGAACATAAAAACATTACATAAAAAAAGAGAATAAACAGAAAACACACTGGCCAACAGGATAGGACAAAACTAAAACAGATAAACACATACGCATAATTAAACGATGGGGACAAATCAATACTATAATATTAACATAAGTATAAGCTCACATCAATAACAAATCTGAAGAAGTCCCAGTTCTTATGATTGGCATATAATGTAAATGTGAACATATAAAAGCACTAGCCTACAACCAGAAGCGGCTGTGCAAACATGCATAATTAGTAATGGTATAAAATTTCATTATGGATATTCAAACCAATTGGCCAAAGGGTATTGGGGTCACTATCCAATAGGCCTCCCGATTACGCAATGAATAAACGGGGTTTGCCTCCGTGTTTGTTTAATATTATTTTTTCTATAGCGAAGGCACGAAATGATTTGGTACTGGATTGATGCATATTGATAAAATGACGGGCCGCATTGGAAATGTTGCGGGTTCCAGGATTATTAATGTAGTTAAGATGTTCACAAATTCTTGTCTTAAACTTACAAATAGTTGACCCCACATAATACAGATGACATTGAATACACTCCACTATATATACTACAAACGTGGAGTTACTTAGCAGCGTAGGGGCTGTCGTCCATTTGGGGTCTGCTGCTTAGGGCAGCACGCCAAGTAGTTAGGGACAGTGGGCTGGGTGGCAGTCAGGGCCCACTGCACCTCCTCTGACGTGACAGCCCAGGCTTTCTGAGGTAGGAAGCACTGGCCATGCCCTTTGTGGTGACAGGCCCGCTACGGCAGTAGTTCCGCCACTGGTCATCGTCTTTGCCAAAGTAGACTTAATGGAAGACGACAGAGGAGAAAACCACTGTTGAAAGCTAATCAGAAAAAAGCGTAACTGGAATATCCAAAAATGCACACCCACAAAATATCTGGGAGAATATCCTGTGGACGGATCAGACAACACCTGAGATTTGGGCAAGTCATCTCCACTCTATGTTCACAGACACAAAAATGAAGCATACAAAGAACAGAACATTGTACCTACTGTGATCCTCCAATAGGATAATGACCCAAAGACAACACATGCGGGGGATGCTATTCCAGAAGTGTCACAGACACAAACAGACCCCTCTCACCTGTAAAATGTAGGTCCGACCACAAGGGTATGCTATCCCAGCTCGGTTTTACACTTTCCTTCTCTCAGGCTACAAATTGAGCAAAACACATACGCCACACAGTCCACACATCCGGGAACATGAACACTGCCACCAATTATGGAATATTATCGACAAGTCTAAACACAATGCACCACACACTCTCAAATGCCAAAAATAAAGAAAATACAACATAAAATGTGCAACAACAGTTACAAAACAAAGCGATAAATCTGAGATTAACATATCTCTGTATATTGGATTGGCAAGAGATCTCCCCCGAGTAGCGTGGCTTGAAGATACTAGATAGATCCGGTGGTGGTGGTTGTATCTCCAGGTTCTGACCCCTTGTGTGTGTTGCCCCCAGAATCTTATAGGGATCCCTCAACCCCTCCTTCAAATGTGTAGTGTGCTTATAGATTATCACTAGTCAGATATATGGCCAAAGTGCTGTTGGCAAATGAATTTTATCTAGAAACAGTTTTTTAATTGCCATGCAGTAAACTATACATGCCGCATGGCCACCAACAAGTAAACTGCCTGTACATGAAAGTACTCTGACCACTCACTGGATTCTATATCAGCATGGTTTCAGCCACATTCTAGTCGCACCTTAGTCATGAATCAACTGCTACATATGAACTTGCCTTAAAGAGGTTGTCTCATCATGCTGTTTCACAAAACCACAGTCAACTTCAGACTCACACGTCCTGTTCAGGCTGTGCGTGGGTCTATAGCAGTGATTAGCACAACAGCTCTGCTAAACTTAGCAATTCCTGTTACAGTGAGATGACTGCTGAAGATTTAGAAACTGTAATGTACAAAGCTACATAGCTCTAAGGCTTAAAACTTGTCATTAAGTTAGGTAAACCAACTGCTAGAGGTAAGACTCAGCAGGGAGAGACTTACCATGGTCGCATGGCAGCTGGAAGCATTCAGATAAGAGAGAAGTTGTCAGTAACCTAGAGAAACTTCTGTACATTAACAGGGAATAACATATCCTTTACCTCCTGAACAAGAATAATCTAAACAGCAATTTATTTCTTAATATTCTTCATTGACCTTTCTCTACATGATAAAAGCTAATCATTGTGGTGAGAAAACTTCTTTAAAGGGGTTGTACCACGAAAGACCTTTATCACCGAGCCATAGGATAGGTGTTAAATGTTTGATCACTGATGGGCCCCCTCCAATTGCTAAAATGGGGCCCCTGACACCCTGACCTTCCTTGCTGCGCGGTGACTAAGGGATTGAATGGAGAAGTAGTCGAATATGTGCACTGCTGCCCGATTCAAAGTCTATGGGAGCAATGGAGATTGCAAAGTACATCACTCTGCATGGGATTTGAATGGAGCTGCAGTGTGCAGGTTCACCGCTGCTCAATTTATACCCTTCTTCACTGCATGAGTGCGGTGAGAAAGGACAAGGTGTTGGGGGCCCCATTTTAGCGATCGGTGTGGATCCCAGCAGCAGAACCCCCCAACATTTTTAGTCCACCCCACAAATTTGGGCTTTGTTTAAATTTTTTACACCAATTTTCAATGTTAAACACTCCTTTTTAATTGAAGTGGCCCTCCAGCAAATTATTCACCTTACATATGTATCCCGGTTTTGTTTTGCAGCAGTTATTTATTGCTGTAATCAATGATACTACAATATGCATACTTTAATTAATACAGTTTAGATTGCACCCCCCGGGGCCCTTTTTTTACTTTCACATACCAAAAAATTCATTAGACTTTTACTTTTAATAGACATGCTTGACTGGGCACATGCTCACTTAGATTCCCCTGTGTTAGTTTACAGAAATGATACCCTTTTATCGTGGACAGAATTCTGGCGTTTTAGCCTTTTCCAAATTTCATTTTTAAAAAAAAGGGCTGGTTCCCCACCTTTATTAATAGTCCTCCTAAAAAAGGGAAGGTTGCCATTTTCACCACCTTTGACCTAGGAGGGGGTCAATCCAAAAAAGAAAATTAAAAAATGCACAAAATTTTGAATTTTTCCCCAGAAGTTTTTTTCTTTTCATGCAGACTATTCTGTCCAGTACAAAAAAGGAAACCTTACACAATCATTTTAAGTCCGTGCCCCTTTGGGATTTTTTCGGTAAATGACAGGTTCTAAAATTCCATCACGTTCTGCAAAAATAAAAAACCCCCCCCGGGTACTGTGTGAACAGAGCCCGGGCGTATAAAATAGTTGATAATAAAGAAATCACAGATTTATACTGCTCTAGTTTCCCTTTCTGCTTTCCCCCGTTATTATTGAGCCACAGTGAGACCTATAACAAGCCAACAACAATAATGCAAGAACAATTCAAACAATAAACCATTTAGACATGTTGCTTTTAAAAGCTTTTCATTGAAGTGGTTGTCTAAAAAAATCACCCCGGTCTTTATGTCCCTTCAGATGCCAATTGGGACACACCACTACAAGCCAAAACAGCAAGCCACTCCAGAGGAGTCAGGTCATTCATGTACTAAATTTACAGCAAAACCCAAAGGGGGGTCCTATGCTTGAGACCCTCTTATCACGCTTACACAAACAATGGGAAAAAATTAAATATAAAACCATTTTTAAAAACAGCCTTTGAGAAATGAAATTGTACCTCTGAGTGTCCTGTTGCAGCTGACAACACGTGATTTGCAAAGTTCTGTCATAACATAAAATCAATGGCGCAACTGCATGCTGACATGGCTGCAAAGCAAATGCAAACACACAAAAACGTAATTTCAAAATGCATTTGTCCATACTTTTCAGGGCATGAGGTTTTCAGCTATACTCTGTATTGTAACATTTCACTTGTTAAAATTTGTCCGTATAT
Source organism: Phyllomedusa bahiana (assembly GCA_025379985.1). Taxonomy (NCBI): domain Eukaryota; kingdom Metazoa; phylum Chordata; class Amphibia; order Anura; family Hylidae; genus Phyllomedusa; species Phyllomedusa bahiana. The sequence goes on from JAODAL010002018.1 coordinate 113,235, forward strand.
ACAGCAATGAGCGTATAAAAAACCATTACGGAAAGCCTAAAGCTGGGTTCACACAGAATATAGTGGCGTGGGGGGGGCCAGGCATTTTCTAAGGTTCGGGCCGGGCCCTCCTCCCCCCTTTTCCCCCTTTGCACTTCTTTCTCCGGGGCCAACAGTATTGCCAGAAATACGCTTAAAATAAAAGCACTAAAAATATGCTTGTTTTTACATTATTTGCAGGGTGTACTTCGGGCGCATTGCAGCGCAGTTATGCCCTGAAGTACGGCCTGCAAGTGCACCATGTGAACACCCCCTATCGGTTTTCTGCTTTCCGCCGCCGGGGCTCGAAATTTAACAGACTGCTGGTTCTTATTACTCAGATCACTTCAGAAAACCCAAAAGCAACATTTTTCCCCGGTTTTTCCCCCGTAAGGGGGATATAATTGTTGGGGGACAACTGGAATAGGCATTTGTTATAATGTAAAGTAGTCCATGTACAGCTTTTATAATAGTGTAAATTTGCCCTGAAAACAACACACAGCCATCAATGTCAAACCCCGCTGGCAACAAAGTGAGTACCCCCCTAGCGGAAAATGTAAAAAATGGTCCCCAAAGTGTAATTTTTGTGTGGCCCCTTTTATTTTTCAGCACTGCCTTAAAGGGAAAACCTAGAGTTTCAACTTGCACCCACTGGAATCCTCTTCCTCTACTTGATGACATCATAAAGCTGGTGGAGGTTAGAAATCTTGCTCATCTCCACCTTCTTTTTGAGGATGCCCCACAGCTGCTCAATAGGGTTTAGGTCTGGAGACAAGCTTGGCTAGTCTAGCACTTTTAGGGTATGTTCACACAGTGTCTTAGATACGTTTTTTGCAATACATAAAAGTTATTCAGTTAAACATACCACAGAGTGTGATACATTTTTGGATATGTTTTCTGGACTGCATTGTTTCTATGGGCTTTTCAATGCATAAAACGGATCAAGGATTGACATGTCATTTTTAAACCCCCTTAAAGGGGACCCACCTGTTTTGGCCTTCCTGACACGCCCTTTTTTTAATCTGACATGTGTAAATTTTATGTGAGAATAATTTTTTGACACTTTTCCCTTTCCCTTGGATTCAGAGTTTGTTTTTCCGTGACACATTTCTTAATTATAAGACATTTTTATCCTACACCCTTGTTTGTTTTAAAAAAAATTAAAAATTTCATGAAAATTTAGAAAATTTTTTGCGTGCAAGACAGATAATTATTCACCAAAAATTTTTATAACAAGCTCTACCATATGTCCATATAGGTTGGCAACCATTTTTTAAATGTCTTTTTTTTTTTTTACGACATTGAGGGCTTAGAAATTTAAGAATTTTTTCTCACATTTCAAAAAAATTTGCAATTTAAACTTTTTTTTAGGGACCCCCGTTCGCATGGCTTTAGGGGCTGCATGTTAGAACCCATAAGTGTCCCCTTGAGAAACTGACCCCTTAACGTATTTACAACATATTTGGGAAAATTTGAAACCCTTTGGTATTTCACAGAAATTTAAGCAAAGTGGGGTGAAATTTAAAAATTTATTTTTTTTGAGATTTTAAATATTTATCCTTTATTCACGGGAATGGGGTTTAAATGTGACTAGGTAAATGCAACTTAAACAATTCCCCCAGGCTGCTTTTTTTCGGGTTCCCAAGGGGCCCCTAGTGTATTATTTGTAAACCCATAAGCCCCAAATAGGGGGAGCACCTACTATACTTGGGGTCTAAATTTTAAATACGTTTTTTTTAGGCGTTTTTCGGGTTTGGGACCCCTAAGGTGCAAAAAACTTAATAAACACCCCTAAATAGCCCGATTTTGGGAAACACACCCCTTAAAAAAATTACCCCAGGGTCCCTTTTGAGTTTTTAACCCCAGGTTTTCAAAATTTATTTTGCAAAAGGGCTGTGAAAATTAAAAAAAAAAATTTTTCCCAATAATCGGCAATTTTTAGCTTAAAATGTTTAAATTAACAAGGAATCCTGGGAAAAAAAAACCCTAAAAAATTTGTTAAGAATTTCTTCCAAGTTCGGCAATACCCCCCATTGGGTTTTAAAATGCTGTTTGGGGCAGGAGGGGTAAAGGGGGGGAACGCTATTTGGCTTTTGGGGAAAGCAGATTTTGGTGGGGGCCCTGGCATTTGCAAAGCCCCCAAAGTAGCAAACGGGGAAAATTCCAGAAATGCCCCATTTGGATTCAACACCTCAGGGATTCATTAGGATGATTCGCATTTTAGGCCACGGGGTTCCATAGTTTTTTTTTAGCATTGGCAAAAGAAAATGGGGGGAAAAAAGCAGTTCGGCATTGTTTTTTTGCGTTCAATTTTACCGCATTCGCCGTGCAGTGTAATGTGGATAACTTTACTTTTGGGGTCGGTACAATTACAATGATATAGATTTTATATAGTTTTTCTGTTTTATTCTTTTACCAGTAGAAATCGTTTTAAAAAAATTTTCGTTTTTTTGTTTTCCCATTTGAAACATAACTTTTTATTTTGCTGGTCAAGTGGTATGGGTTGTTTTTTTTGGGGTAGTTGAATTTTTATTGGTACCTTATGGGGGGCATATGATGCTATGTTACTTTTTATTAAGGTTTTTGTGAGATGTTTTGAACAAATACAGCAATCTTGGTGTGTTTTTTTTTTTATTTTTTTAAGCGGGCACTTACCTTAATATGAAGGTGTTTACAGAGGTCAATAAAAAACCGATACCAATTTGTATTTTTTTTTTTATGTTTTACTGTTTTTTTAAATAGAAACACTTTTATTAACAGGAAAAACGTTTTTGCATCGTCTAGTCTGAGAGCCATAAAAATTTTTTTTTTTCTGTGCTTGGGCTTGTAGGGACTTGCTTTTTTCGAGTGAGTTTCTTTTTTTTAGTATCATTTTTTGGGGGACAAGGCTTTTTGATGCTTTAAAAAAATTTTTTGAGGCCCGGGTGAAAAAAATGCAATCCATAGTGTTTTTTTTTTTTTTTTTTTTTTAACAGGGGTAAGTGCGTATCCCTGATAAGTTAGCTTTATCTTTGGGGGCCTTTCGATTAGTATACCCTTTTTTTATTTTATTTTTGTTGAAGCATTTAAAAAAAAAAAAGAAAAAAGGGTTTTTTGTGTTTTTAAAAAAATATTTATGCATCGCTACTTCTGAAGCTATACATTTTTATTTTTCCCTATCAGACTGTATAAGGACTTTTTTTGCGGGATGAACTGACGTTTTAATTGGGACAATTTTGGGGTTTTGGGTTTTTGATCGTTTTTTTTCCATTTTTTTGTGCTGCGTGATGAACAATAAAATTTAATTCTTTTTGATTGTTTTTTTTTTTTTTTTTTACGGCGTTCACCTACGGGGGAATTAAACATGACGGATTAAAAAGGGAGGTCTTACCACGCGGCGATACCAAAATGGGACTTTATTTATTTAGATTTTTTTGGGTGATTGGCGTTTGTAAAGGGGGGAAAAGGGGGTGTAATTTTTATTTTTTTTTCGTGTTTTTTTTTTACTTTTTTTCACTTTTTTTTTTTTTTTTCACTTTTTCCATTATTTTTTTAATTCCCCCTAGGGGGTTTGAATGAAGATCTTTGATCTTTCCTTCAAAAGGAAAACAGTACTAGCTTGTTGTTGATGGTTCCTATGACCTGTCAGTCACAATTTTCCGGGCATGCCCCAGGGGGACGGCCCCGGGGGCGTGAGCCAGAAACCCCCCCGGGAAAGGGATTCTCGCCCTCCCTGGTTTTCAGAGGGCAGGGCTGCACGGATCGCCCATCCTGCAGCTGCTGCCGCCGCAGAGCAGGAGGGGCGATCTCCTGTGGTCTCTCTTGTTATTGCGACCCCATGGGGCCGATAAAATTTAAAGGGGTTAACCACCCCCCCCCCCCCCTTTCCCCCCTCCCGGAGCGATCCGGGGTCGGGGCCGCCGCGGGATGTAGCTGTTTAAAATACAGTGAACCCCCCGCCGATCGCGCAAACTCTGCTTTTGAGTTCGCGCGATCCTAGGGGCGATCCATACGTCCAGGTGCGTGAACCCCCAAACGCCTGGACTTATGGAACCCCAAAGGTCTTAAGGGGTTAAAACAACCATTTTTGTCATGCAAAATTGTATGAAAATACTAAGTCTGAATGACAATTTTTTTTAAAATTTAAATCAATGCAATACACTTGAAATTATTTAAAAAAGTTTTGGGGCCCTTTTTCGGTATGTAAAAATACTCAAAATGTATTTTAAAAAATGCGTTTAAAAACCCTTACCCTATTTTTTTTTTTGCAAAGTAGGGTGGTCTTTGGGGGTTTGTTTTAGTGTCATCTTTGGAATCTGCCCCGGCCGAAGGGAGGGATCGGCTCGTTTTAGTATGTAGAGTACAGTTGGGGGGGGATTTGGTTAATTCAATGAACTGTAGCTTCCCACGCAGTGAGCCATGCAGCCCCAAACCCCTGACACTCCCCCATATGCTTTACGTAGGTAGATAGGACCCCCCCCCTTGAGATCCCGTTTAAGTCGGGGGTGGGTTTAGCATTTTTTGATCAAAACGTTGAATAAGAACTCAAAGTTTTTTTTTGTAGAAGATAACATAAATGCTTCTTGGGGTTTCCATGTTTTAAGCCTTTTAGAAATGGTGTTCCGCGGTATTGGGTGCGTGTATATAAATATGCCCAGCCAAGCCCGTGGCACCCGGTCCATTTTGTTTTTCAGAAATGTTTTTTTGTCAAAATTTTTAATTTACTTGGCTATATTGCTTTTTTAAATTTTTAGAGAGGGAATGGATGCCTCCATTTTGGGCTCTTTCACCCCGCCCCCTCCCCAGGGTTTTTATATCATGCAGTATGCTTTCAAGGTTTGGGCTTTTTTTTTTTTTTTTCTGGGGTTTTGGGGGTCGGTTGACCAATGAGAAGTCTAAATTTTACTTAGTAAGGGGAAAAAAGAGTAGGACCCCCCGCCTTGAGATTTCCCCTTGTAAGCCCGGGGAGGCTTAAAGCTTTTTTTTTCAAAAAAGGGTGAACTAAAAACTCAAAATGTTTTCCAGTATTTTTAGATAGCATTTTATGTAGGCAAGACACATTGTTTTTTTTTTTCTACCCGTTCCCTCAAAACACACTTGACACCCTTGAACCAAAAAATTTCGTTGATCTACAAACCACAGGACATGGCTCCGTAATCCCTATCCCCGTCTTCTTGTCTTCAGCAAAAAAGTATGCAGGTTTCTTGTGGTTATCATTATAAAAGGCTCCCTTGTGGGCAACGCTATCAGACCAAAATTTTATGCAGTGTGCAGGTATGGTCGGGACTGACAGGTTGATCCTCCACTCAACACAAAAGATAAACATGTGAAGGCTAGTTATATAATTTTTTATCCTTTACTTTGTATAAAAAAAAAAAAAAAGTTATTTAACATGAAACACCCCCTACAGGTGGCAATTTTGCAAACAGAGTTTATAAAAACCGTTAATACAAATTCATTTAGGAAAAAGGTTTTTTAAGGTCCTATGGTCTTCACAATATAGAACTGGTACAGCTGATTAACACATCACTTCATAGCGTTGTTTTGAAATAAGCTTCCTTTTCTGATGCTTGAAAAGGAAGCCAGTCTTTTTGAAACACCCCATTAAATAATATACAGTAGAAACGAAAAAAAAGTGAGAAAAATCAAGAAGTGTTATTGCCTTCAAACCTGCACATAGTAAAGAAAAGAAAAATGTAGAAGAAACAAAAATTCCAAAATTGTGTTCTTTTGGTAATGTGGCTGGGCGACCTTAGGCGGTCGCATGGTGCTGCCACTAGATGGCGTACGTCAGGGGACCTGGAAGAAACGTGCCACCGAGAGCATGGTCTCAGTGGGGGAAGCCAGGTGTTGTCGATCAGCAACATTATGTTGCTGACACTCATATGTAGTATGTCTGATGTCCAGCCATTATGGGTTGGCTTTCCCGGAACAGTTGCAGTTGGGTGGGTGGCTGTCCCACGTTCCCATGTTCCAGCACATGTTTTTGGCATGGTCCTGGAGGCCTATAAAAGCCTGCTGCTCCAGGCAATCAGGGGGCGTGGCCTGCTACCTGACAGTGGAGCAGTAGTGGAGCTAGAGAGAGCTCTGGCCCCCGGAGGCTTGAGGAAAGCCACAAAGTATACAGTGAGAATACTGTGTGGTAGGCACAGACCCTGAGTAGAGAGGGACGGTTTATGTATATGTAGTGGCTAGACGGCCGAGGATTTTATTTGTGTTATGTTTGTTTTGTGTGCTTTCTGTGGTAATAAAACTGGCTGAAGCCAGGATAAATTGAAGCCTGCGTCGGAGTGCCATTCCGCCTACAGAAGACGGCGATCCCAGAGCTGAATAACCCCAGGCCGAGCCAAGATGGCGGCTGAAATGTGAGTGGAGGCTTACAGTAATTAAACGTCACCAAAAAACGGAATTAAAAGTAATGAAAAAGTCAAATGTATCCCAAAATAGTACCAATAACTGTTTCAGTCTGCAAAAAATGAGCGTTCACTCAGGCCAAAAGATAGAAAGACAAAAAAGTTATTGGTCAAATAAAAAGGCGCTGCAGCACAAATTTAAAAAATAAAGAATGTTTTTATATTAAAAAACAGTACTAAAACATAACGAAAACTGTGTAGCCATTTTGAACCTTCAGGACGGAGCCATTTTTGTCATTCTTCATCATTGCATCCCTACAGCTGAAACGTTCTCATTTTATTGTCAATCTAATCATACAAGGGCTTTTTTTGCAGGATGAGTTTTGTAACTGATGGATTAGTGGATCCTATAGATCACCGCAAGCTATGATAACAGCCGCGCCAGGGAGCGGGGTCTGAGTAGGTCCCGGTTTTCCCCAGAGCCCGCTGCAAAGCGGGATGGACTTGCTGTGGCAGGAGGCCTATAAGGGCGCTCCCCCGGATGCGACTTGCCTGTGGAGGCGGACGAGGTGCAGTGAGGTACCGAAACGTAACACCAAACTCGTAGTCGTGGACAGGCAAACAGGTTAGGGCAAGCGGCGAAAGTTCATGGTCAAGAAACATGGCAAGTGGTTGGTAATGCAGACGACACTAGAATATACTCAGGGAATGCTTTTTCTATGGCACGAGGCACAATAGATCCGGCGACCAATAACCAGCGCGCTGGCCCTTTAAATCTGAAAGAACTGCCGCGCACGCGCCCTAGGGTGCGGGAGCACGCGCAGCAGCCAGCAGAGGACTGCGCGGAGACAGGAGCTCGGCTGGGTAAGTACCTGCGGCCCAACCTGCGGAACGCGGCGTCATTCGTCCCCGGAGCAGGGAAGACGGAGGGGGCAAAGGGTGCGCCCGCAGCCCGACCTGTGGGTCGTGGGGCCACCCGTGACAAGTTGTATGCTTTATTAGCAGCCTTATGGGTTATACTGTATATAATGCATTAAAAAACGTATTTTTTGGATAGGTGTGAATGAAAATAACTCAGTTCAGCAATTTTTTAAATTTTATTTATGTAAGCTTTATACTGCGGATCACTGTGATTATAATAAAACCAAATTTATGTTTATTTTAATGTTTTCCAACTTCTGTACAATGAAAAGACTAATTTTATAACAAAAAAAGTATCTTTTTCTGACACCCATAATTCTTTCTTATTTTTTCATAGACGAGCTGTGTGAGGGCTTGTTTTTTGCAGAATGAAATGTAGTTTTGATTCGTATCAATTTGGGGTACATATGACCATCAAAGAGAGATTATGGATGCTATCTGTATTGAACATATCAAATTATTTATATATAAATGAGTAGCAAAACCCATAATTTTTGCACATTTTTGGTATGGTGTATGGTTGAAACCTTTTATATCTACTGAATTTACTGATATCAGTAGAAAATGTAAAAGGTCTCACCTGTTTTTTGGCAAAGCATGATGTAGTAGGAGTTCTGCACAATAGCATACATATCCATTCTTTCTCTACTAAAGGCATTATCTGACTCATTGCACACAAATGGAAATTTGACGCCTAAAATACACAGTAAGCATACAATGTAATAAATAGCAAAGAGGGGAAAATACATTATTATGGAGAAAACAACAACGTTTCACTTTTAAATAACAGCAGGACAACCCACGGAGTAGGAATTGACGTCCCATGTAAATAAACTATAGCAATGAGAATTTATTTCACACTTCCCTCCAAACCCTATAATCATTACTGTCACAATTGTAGTCAATGCAATGCATGCAGTTACTTTGGAATTTTACATTACCGTTTGCAGTGGAACAAGTGAATTATCGTATAAACTACTGAACAGATCAGATCATATCTCTTTATACAAAGGTCTTGAAGTACATTGTGACAAACTTTCTAAACATTCACAATGTACAAATAAGGAAAGAAGCAGCACCACGTACTGTATATTTACAAATTCAAACTTTTATTCACCAGTGTCCACGAACGCAATGTTTCAACTCCTCAATTAAGTAATTTTCAAGAAAAATTGGATTTGTGGATATTTGTGTTGCTACTTCTTTCTTCAGATTGAGGGGAATAGCTAAAGGCTCTTGGGTCCTGGTGCAAAACTTGGGCTCTCCTTCCCTCTGCGCAATGGATCAATACTCCATAACAACAAGTTCCCTTCTTGGTGTGATGGATCACTGTGGTGTACCATACCATGGAAAATTATTCCTAATGTTTGTCAAGCAGAAGAAAATTCATTTGAAATGAGGCCAAGGTAGGGGTAAAAAAAGAAAAAAATATATATACTTATTGTAGCGGTTGCCCCCGCTCCTCGGCCCGCGGGCCGCGGGCGCACCCATGGGCCGCCCCCCCCCGGGCGCCCGCCGGGCTCGGGTGCCGCCACTGGCCACGGAACGGGACGGGGGTCCGCTCCTGCCGGGGACTCACCTGGCCTCGTTCCTGTCCCGTCCGCTTCCTCTGCCGGCCAAGGCACGCGTGCCCGCCCCCTAGCGTGCGCGGCGTCCTTGTAAATTTAAAGGGCCAGCGTCCCGATAATTGGATAATTGCCGGGCGCTTCCCCTATTTAAGGATCCGCTCCGCAACCATTCCTTGCTGGATCTATGTTGCCCGAGCCTTAGAGAAAGCGTTAAAGAAAGTAATTCCCCCTTACCGTGTACCAACCCTTGCTATTTTTCCCCTGACCCCGAACCTCTCCCGCTGCCTGCCTTCCGCCTGCCAGCCCACGAAATTGCGCCTGCCCTGCCCCTTACCCCCCGCCCACGCTCGATTCGGGGGCTACGATTCTGTACCCCCTGCCCCTCGGCCCACGCAAGCAAGTCAGTCGGGGGGGACGACCTGGTACCCTCCCCCGAGCAATCCTCCGCTTTGGGCGGATCTGGTGAAAAGGGGGGGGTATTGTTCCGTTCCCTGGCGGGGTTTAAACTATCATCGCTTCGGTGGTCCGAGGACCCACTACCCCGCCGACATTAGACCAGCCAGGACCCCCGCCAAGGTGCCCCTGCCAAGCATGTGGATTTTACGACGATTGTTCCCCAAAACAGTCGCGAAGTCGCGCAACAAGCCCCAAAACTGGGTCAGTGTCCGCATGAGCGTCAATTTGGGCCCCCCAAGCAGCAGCAACCTGCCTCTTCGCCGGCGATTTCTCCCCCCCGGCCCCGCTTGTGGAAAATGTGGCCCGAAGCTTCGTTTCCCCATTTCCCTTTCCAAGTTCGACAGGGACCGAAGCTTGTAGGGTTTACACGCAGTGCCCTGACGGGGAAAGTGATGGGACCTTTTCCCCCTGAAAGGTCGAAGGGGGTTCGGGTGACCCGCTATTGGGGGGGCCCTGGCCTGGGGCCCTCTTTTTGGGGCCCGGGGAATGACCCTGTGACCGCAGACCTCAGGCCTTCCTTAAAATTTCCCCGCAGCTTTTTCGGGGAGCCTCGTGCATTTCCCGGGGAGACGGCGCACTAAACCACCCCAAGGGATTCCCGTGGGGGATTTGTGGTTCAATCCGCACCAGCCTCCACTTCATGGAATGACCCCGTCTTTTCCCCACTTAAAAAGGGCTGTCAAGCAGAGTAAAACGCCCTTGCACAGAGATCTCCCAACGTCGTGATTGAACTCATCCACTAGCCCTCGCATGAGTGGTTTTTCAAAAGACAGAGGGGCTCCGCGGGCGGGGTTAGAAAACCCCCCCGTTTACCTGGCTGGGTCCCGTGTTTTTTAGAGATCTCCGTGTCCCCCCCAGTTTTCCACTGAGGAACCCATGCAGGTGGGGCCCCGGGGACACTTGTCGGGGTCAGAACTATCCCCCGCAGGGTGGAGAACTTTTGCCCCTACTGCGCCAGCCTGGACCCTTTCCCTAGGGTGTCGCAGCGTCCTCAGCGGCGGGAAAAGCTGCACTAGGGGCCTAGGGAGGCGTCCCCAGGTGCTCGTTCCTTCCCGACTGTTGTTGCCAGGGGGTAACAAAGGATGCGGCCTACCTTCGGGCTCTGCCTTCCTGGCCTGGGTCCGCGGGAACTTTATTCATGCCTCCCTGGGTCTCACTACGCTTGCCCGGGGGTCCGCCTGGAAAACCTTGCTTATCTCTTGTCGTGGGGGGGGGGCTTCTCACACTCCTTCATTTTTTTCCGGCCCTGACCCTCTGTAGGGGGGCCTACACACAGAGAAGATCTCCTTCCACGTCCTGCCTTGCGCTTCTTCGGCGATCCTGTTGGGGCTACCCTGGCTGCAACATTACGGCCCTACGCTTGATTGGAAGACAGGCGAAGTCCTACGTTGGGGATCGGAGTGCCAGGATCTCTGTTTGGTGGCACCACGCCCGGTGTCCATCTCTCCTCCCCAGTCGTCCGTCAAGTTACTACAGGGTCTGCCAGCGGAGTACCAGGATTATAGAGATTTATTCTCGGAGAAACAGGCTGAGAAGTTACCACTAAAAATAAAACCACAAAATAAATGGGACATAAATTACCAAGGAAAACTACAAAGCTACACGTACTGCTCAATGGGGTGAAAGATATACTGAGTCCCCTCAGCAGGCTTCTCTGGCCCAAATGCTGCATGGGAAAAATAGGCAGGTGCCGGATATTAATGAGCCAATGCTCTAGGTACTAATTCACACCAGCATGCAGAAAGCCCCCCGTATAACACATAGGGGGAATGCATAGATAAGGCGATGCAAAGGGTAACGCCATTCATACAGGAACACCCATGCTGAGTTACAGCCTATAGCGCCCTAATATTCAAATGGGCAGGATTCCCAGCACTTAGAAAGGTGTCCTGCACAAAATAAATTGTACCCTAAGCTCCCAAGTGTTTTAGGGGAAAAAATATAATAACATGCTGGAAAAATATGAAGTATTAGTTGATACGGTAGCTACATATGGGAAGCTTGCAAGCCCGGCAGGCTCCTCATTTCTTGAAAAGTCCTACACTATTAAAAAATAAAACCACAAAAAAAAATGGGACATAAATTACCAAGGATAACTACAAGCTACACGTACTGCTCAATGGCTCAAAGATTTACTGAGTCCCATCAGCAGGCATCTCTGGCCCAATGCTGCATGGGAAAGATAGGCAGGTGCCGGATGTTAATGAGCCAATGCTCTAGGTACTAATTCACACCAGCATGCAGAAAGCCACAGTTTAACACAAGGAGGGAAAACCATAGAAAAAGGCGATGCAAAGGGTAACGCCATTCATACAGGAACACCATGCTGAGTTACAGCCTATAGTGCCCATATATTCAAATGGGCAGGCTTCCCAGCACTTAGAAGGTGTCCTGCACAAAATATTGTACCCTAAGCTCCCAAGTGTTTTAGGGCAAAAAAATTTAATAACATGCTGGAAAAATATGAAGTATTAATTGATACGGTAGCTACAGTATGCAAGCTTGCAAGCCCCGGCAAGGCTCCTCATTTCTTGCAAGTCCCTACACTGTTAAAAATAAAACTACAAAAAAAAATGGGACATAAATTACCAAGGAAAACTACAAAGCTACAAAGTACTGCTCAATGGCTGAAAGATATACTGAGTTTCCCATCAGCAGGCATCTCTGGCCCAAATGCTGCATGGGAAAGATTGGCAGGGGCCGGATATTTAAAGAGCCAATGCTCTAGGTACTAATTCACACCAGCATGCAGAAAGCCACAGTATAACACATAGGGAGAATGCCGTAGATAAGCATGCAAAGGGTAAAGCCATTCCATACAGGAACCACCATGCTGAGTTACAGCCTTTAGCGCCCATAAAAATTCAAATGGGCAGGCTTCCCAGCACTTAGAAGGTGTCCTGCACAAAATACTTGTACCCTAGCTCCCAAGTATTTTAAGGCAAAAAAATATAATAACATGCTGGAAAAATATGAAGTATTAGTTGATACGGTAGCTACAGTATGCAAGCTTGCAAACCCCGGCAAGGCTTCTCATTTCTTGCAAGTCCCTACACTATTAAAAATAAAACCACAAAAAAAAAAAAGGGACAAAAATTACCAAAGGGAAAAATACAAAGCTACACGTACTGTTCAATGGCTGAAAGATATACTGAGTCCCATCAGCAGGCATCTCTGGCCCAAATGCTGCATGGGAAAGATAGGCAGGTGCCGGATATTAATGAGCCAATGCTCTAGGTACTAATTCACACCAGCATGCAGAAAGCCACAGTATAACACATAGGGAGACTGCCATAGATAAGGCGATGCAAAGGGTAACGCCATTCATACAGGAACGCCATGCTGAGTTACAGCCTATAGCGCCCATAATATTCAAATGGACAGGCTTCCCAGCACTTAGAAGGTGTCCTGCACAAAATACTTGTACCCTAAGCTCCCAAGTGTTTTAGGGCAAAAAAATATAATAAAATGCTGGAAAAATATGAAGTATTAGTTTTTTGTGGTTTTATTTTTAATAGTGTAGGTACTTGCAAGAAACGAGGAGCCTTGCCGGGGCTTGCAAGCTTGCATACTGTAGCTAACGTATCAACTAATACTTTCATATTTTTCCAGCATGTTATTATAAATTTTTTTGCCCTAAAACACTTGGGAGCTTAGGGGACAAGTATTTTGTGCAGGGCACCTTCTAAGTGTTGGAAGCCTGCCCATTTTAATATTATGGGCACTATAGGCTGTAACTCAGCATGGGGTTCTGTATGAATGGCGTTACCCTTTGCATCGCCTTATCATGGCATTCTCCATATGTGTTATACTGTGGCTTTCTGCATGCTGGTGTAAATTAGTACCTAGAGCATTGGCTCATTAATAACCGGCACCTGCCTATCTTTCCCATGCAGCATTTGGGGCCCGAGATGCCTGCTGATGGGACTCAGATATCTTTCAGCCATTGAGCAGTACGTGTAGCTTTGTAGTTTTTCCCTTTGGGAATTTATGTCCCATTTTTTTTTGTGGTTTTATTTTTAATAGTGTAGGGACTTGCAAGAAATGAGGAGCCTTGCCGGGGGTTGCAAGCTTCATACTGTAGCTACTGTATCAACTAACACTAAATATTTTCCCAGCATGTTATTATATTTTTGTGCCCTAAAACAATTGGGAGCTTAGGGTACAAGTATTTTGTGCAGGACACTCCTAAGTGCTGGGAAGCCTGCCCATTTGAATATTATGGGCGCTATAGGCTGTAATCAGCATGGGGGTTTTCCCGTATGAATGGCGTTACCCTTTGCATCGCCTTATCTATGGCATTCTTTCCCCATGTGTTATACTGTGGCTTTCTGCATGCTGGTGTGAATTAGTATCTAGAGCATTGGCTCATTAATATCTGGCACCTGCCTCTCCTTCCCAGGCAGCATTTGGGCCAGAGATGCCTGCTGATGGGACTCAGTATATCTTTCAGCCATTGAGCAGTACGTGTAGCTTTGTAGTTTTCCTTGAGAAGTTACCACCCCATCGGCCGTATGACTGTCCTATAGATCTCCTCCCTCGAACCAGTCCCCCATGGGGTAGGGTCTATCCTCTCTCTGTGCCTGAGACCCAGGCCATGTCGGCCTATATACAGGAGAATTTGTCAAAAGGTTTCATACGCAAGTCTTCCTCGCCCGCCGGTGCCGGCTTCTTCTTCGTCCAGAAAAAAGACGGTTCTCTCCGCCCGTGCATCGATTACAGAGGGCTAAACAAGATCACGGTGAAGAATCGCTACCCTCTACCCTTGATATCTGAGCTCTTCGACCGCCTCCGTGGAGCCAAGGTCTTCACTAAATTAGATCTACGAGGAGCCTATAACCTCATCAGAATTCGAGAGGGGGATGAATGGAAAACGGCGTTCAACACACGGGACAGGCATTTCGAGTATCTCGTGATGCCCTTCGGGCTATGCAACGCCCCAGCCGTATTTCAGGAGTTCGTCAATGACGTATTTCGGGACTTGCTGTACACCTGCGTCATTGTATACCTGGACGATATTTAGATTTTTTCTCCTGACATACAGACCCATCGGATACAAGTACGCCAGGTCCTGCGACGCCTGTGGGGCAATCGACTGTATGCCAAGTTGGAGAAGTGCCGCTTCCACCAGGCCAGCCTTCCTTTCCTGGGGTACATAGTCTCTGATCAAGGTCTACAAATGGACCCAGCTAAACTCTCTGCGATCCAGCAGTGGCCACGACCTGTCGGTCTCCAGGCGATTCAACGCTTCCTAGGATTCGCCAACTACTACCGGCAGTTTATTCCCCACTTTTCTACGCTGGTGGATCCCATCATGGCTCTCACCAGAAAGAACGCTAATCCGAAATGTTGGCCTCTGCCTGCCGAGGAAGCATTCTACCTTCTCTCGGCAGAACGTAATTATGCCATTGGAGATTGGGAGCTGTTGGCCATAAAATTGGCCCTGGAAGAGTGGCGTCATCTGTTGGAGGGAGCTCGACATCCGTTTGACGTCTCACAGACCATAAGAATCTCCAATACCTCCAGACGGCTCAGCGCCTAAATCCTCGCCAGGCCTGGTGGTCTCTCTTTTTCTCTCGCTTCGATTTTAAGATCCACTTCCGACCGGCCTAGAAAAATGGCAAGGCGGATGCCCTCTCCCGTGCTTCTGACATTACCGAGGAGGAACCGGTGTCGCAGCACATCATTGCTCCTGAAAGACTGGTCCATGTGGCCCCTGTGGATCTCCGTAGTGTCCCTCCGGGCAGAACCTATGTGCGTCCCGCACTCAGGAGGAGAATTCTGGGTTGGGGGCATAGTTCTCTTCTGGCCGGCCACCCCGGGATACGAAAATCCTATGCCCTCATCTCGCGACACTACTGGTGGCCAACTCTGCTCCAAGATGTCAAGGACTTTGTTCTCTCCTGTACCACATGTGCCCAAAACAAGGTCCCACGACATAGGCCCACAGACCTCCTAGTCCCTCTGCCTGTTCCGGAGGCTCCATGGACACACATAGGCATGGACTTCATCACGGACCTTCCTCCTTCCTCAGGGAACTCGTTCATCTGGGTGGTCACTGACCGATTTTCAAAGATGTCCCACTTTGTGCCGCTTCCTGGTCTCCCTTCTGCTCCCCAATTGGCGGGCCATTTTTTCCATCATATTTTTCGCCTGCATGGTGTACCATCCCACATTGTCTCGATCGTGGCGTCCAATTTGTCTCTAAATTTTGGCGAGCCCTATGTCCCGCTTGCAAATCAAGCTAGATTTTCATCTGCATATCATCCCAGACCAATGGGAGGTGGAGAGAGTAAACAGAATCTTGGGGGAGTATCTACAGCACTTTGTGTCTGGACGCCAGGACGACTGGTCCGAACTGCTTCCATGGGCCGAGTTCTCATATAACCATCGGGACTCAGACTCGACTGGCCGTTCCCCATTCCTCGTGGTCTACGGTCATCACCCATGCCCTCCCCTCCCCTTGGCCTCAGCCTCCGAGGTTCCTGCCGTGGACAACCAGGTTCGGGATATCGGGGTCATTTGGCGAGAGACCGACAAGCTTTTACTCAGGCTTCAGCCCGCATGAAGTCCCAAGCTGAAAGAGGAGAAGACCTTCCCCAACGTTCCTCCCAGGGGATAAAGTGTGGCTCTCGTCCAAATACATACGCCTCAAGGTCCCCAGCTATAAATTGGGTCCGCGGTTTAGGGGGCCATTCAGAGTACTTCAGCAACTGAATCCGGTATCCTACAAGCTCTGCCTTCCTCCATCTCTCCCGATTCCTAACGCCTTTCACGTCTCCCTCCTAAAGCCTCTGGTCTTGAACCGATTCTCCCAGAGGGGCGCTGCCCCGTCTACGGTCCTAGAGTCCCCTGATGTTTTTGAAGTAAAGGACGTCTTAGACATGAAGACCATCAGGGGTAAGCGTTTCTTTCTTGTAGACTGGAGAGGCTTCGGCCCCGAAGAGAGGTCCTGGGAACCGGAGTCCAACATCCTGAATCAAGATATGCTCCGTGAGTTCCTTGAGCCTAAAAAGATGGGGAGAACTAAGGGGGGGGTATTGTAGCGGCTGCCCCCGCTCATCGGCAGCGGGCCGCAGGCGCACCCGTGGCCGCGCCCCCGGGCGCCCGCCGGGCTCGGGTGCTGCCGCTGGCCGCGGGACGGGCCGGGGGTCCGCTCCTGCCGGGGACTCACCTGGCCTCGTTCCTGTCCCGTTCGTGTCCTCTGCCGGCCAAGGTGCGCGTGCCCGCCCCCCTAGCGCGCGCGCACGCGTTCTCGTAAATTTAAAGGGCCAGCGTCCCGATAATTGGATAATTGCCGGACGCTCCCCTATTTAAAGATCCGCTCCGCAACCATTCCTTGCTGGATCTATGTTGCCCCGAGCCGTAGAGAAAGCGTTCCTAAAGTATATTCTCGCCTTACCGTGTACCAGACCTCTTGCTACGTTTCCTGACTCCGAACTCTGCCGCCTGCCCTAACCTTCCTGCCTGTCCACGACCACGAACCCTTGACTCCTGCCCTTACCTTACTGCCTGCACACGACTACGATTCTTGGACTACGATTCTGTACCTCGCTGCACATCGGCAGCCATCGCAAGCAAGTCACATCAGGGGGGACGACCTGGTAGCCTCACGCTGCAGCAAGTCCATCCCGCTTTGCGGCGGGCTCTGGTGAAAACCGGGGGCTACTTAGATTTTGTTCCCTGGCGTGGCTTAACTATCATCGCTTGCGGTGGTCCAGAGGATCCACTACCCAGCCGTTACACTTATCTACCTGTTCCCTGCCACTGCCACTCGGGAGCTTCTGGGATCCACTTCTTTTAACTTCTTAAAGGGGTTTTGCCACGATCTTATTTCATACCTCCTGTATCCTGCTCTTCAGCTCTGTGTGCTCAGAAGGGGGCGTGTGCGATTTGTTTGAATTGCATATCCTGTGACCCAGCACAATGACATCACCAGGCCCTTCCTCTCTGTAGTCAAAGAAAGTTCTGTTTATGTAAAGTATTTTGAGTAGCTAAGAGGTAAAGTTTTTGCCTCCAGGCACAAGGGTACTAGGTTCAAATCCCTGCAGGAACCAAACCTGTGTTTTGTTTCATTTCTCTTTATCAATGCACAGACCTGATTGAGGTTTCTTTTTTTATTTATTTGCACTGTTTGACTAATTACTAAGGAGCACAGAGGATGGGGTTACAATGACAGCACCTGGGGTTTGAACACTCAGTAGCTGCCTGAGAGGAGAGGTGATGTCTGAGCATGTGCGATCAGGACTGAGGAGCTCTCAGCCCTGGTCGTATCCCCTGGAGATGAGCTGTAAACAATGGATCATTAAGGGAGCAGCTAAAACAAAAACCGTGCAGAATTGTAAATAATAATGAATGGTGAAAATGTATATTATTTCATTTTGCAAACTTCCCACATCAATTTTACTTTGTGGCAAAACCCTTTAAACTTCTTGTCCTGAAACACAGGAGAGGCTCACACTCCACTCACTTAAACTGAAGCACAAGCATCTCCTGTGTGTTAGGACAAGAACACAGAGAAGCAGAGGAGCATATCCCAGGAAGCTCTGGAGTGGCAGCAACAAAGGACAGGTAGGCAAGTTTAACTTTTTTTTCTTTTCCTGGCCCCATTTCAAATTCTTTTTTTCTCCCCTGGAAAACTCCTTTAAGTAATAAAATATACTAACTAATTAAAGGAAACGATATACTCATTTTACATCCTATATCCCCTGTCACAGGTCCCTTCTCACATGAATAACTCATGTTTACCACTTAAAAGCGCTTTAAAAAAATTATGTATTTTATGTCACTATATCCCTTAAAAATTCTCTCTCTCTCATTATTCTGACATTTGGCAAGTATAAATAATTTTTGCAATCCTAATTGACCTAAAACAGGTTTATTGACCTAAAAATAAGGTTTATTCTGACCATGTCAGATAGTGAGAAAAACATGCATAGGTGTCTTTTTATATATTGTATGTAAACTTCTGGTTTCAACTGTATATAGTTACATAGGGTCGACATGTATGATTATTGGCGCACATTTTTTTTGCGTGCATTAGTAGTGTAGAACCTGTTCTACTGTGGGTCATAGATTTAGCGCTTTCTAGCTAAAAAGCGACAATTCTGGCTCAGGTAAACCACTTTTAAAGTGCTCTACCTGTTCCAGCAGTAATACACCTGGATTTGCTGATCCAAAGTCTAAATGAGTAGCTTCGTACGGTGGTAGTGCCACACGCCTCCAGCATGCCCCCCAATCTCAGGTGCATTACAAAGTGCCGCAGGCTCCCAATAATACGCCTAATTTATGCCTGATTAAAAATGAAGCGCCAGTTTTCGGGCTGAAAAGATGCCAGATATCTGGCACAGCCCCGTACACACATGTCATAGTTAAACATAGTCAAACATAGTTTGTAAGTCCGAAGAACAACAGACGTCCATCCAGTTCAGCCTATTGTGCTAAAGTGTTTATCCAGAGGAAGGAAAAAACCCTGATTGGGTAGAAGCTAATTATCCCTATTTAAGGGGAAAAATTCCTTTTGGACTCCAACCAGCAATCAGAATGAATCCCAATATCAACGACCTTTCACCAGAGTCCTAGTCACTATAACTTAATATATTATTTCGCTCTAGAAATGCACCCAGACCCCTTTTGAACTCTGTGAATTCACCATGACAAGTTCCAGAGAATTCCAGTCTCACTGCTCTTACAGTAAAGAATCCCTTTCTATGTTTAGATAGAAACTTTCTTTCCTCAATCCATAGAGGATGCCCCTTTGTTCTAGATACAGTCCTGGGTATAAATAGATCTTGGGAGAGATCTCTTTATAGACTCCTGATATATTTATTTATTATGTTCCCCTGAAGCCGTATTTTCTCCAAACTAAATAACCCTACTCTTGTTAATCTTTCGGGGTATTGCAGTCCACCCAGTCCTTTTATTACTTACATTGCCGCCTCTAAACCATTTCAAGCTCTACAATGTCTTTCCTGGGCACTGGTGCCCAAAACTGTACAGTGACTTGTATAATTGGAGAATAATGTTCCCATCATGTGCACCTATGCCCCTTTTAATACAACCCATAACCCTATTGCCTTGGCAGCTGCTGCCTGACACTGGCTGCTACAATTAAGTTTACTGTCCAATAGGATTCCCAAAGACCTTCTCCATGTCACTTTTTCCCAATGTTTTTCTGTTTAACAAGTAATCATGGAATGGATTTTTCCTCCCCATGTGCATAACATTGCATTTATCTGAGTTAAACCTCATCTGCCATTTCTCTTTCCAGGCCTCCAACTTATACAGATCCCTTTGTGATAAAAATGTACATAGCAATACATTTATTTATTGTTATACATTATGCTTTTTACAGGCAGCCTATGAATACATTAGTCTGTGACAGGACCGAATAAGCTTTATGCATGGCAGACCTGGAGGCCATTATTCAGCCCCAAGCTACAATTCAGGTACCAGCTCTGATTTCTGGGTTTATGTGAGCCAGCAATGTAGCTAAATGGTAAGGGGGCCTGTGCTCCCCTGGTTTAGGAGCCCGATTGCAAGTACACTGCTGCAACCCCTGTAGCTACAGGACTGGCTAAAGTGGATTATTTGGCATATGGAGTCCTGCTTCTGAAGCCTTCATACATAGGCATAACATTGGTTCAAAAAGTGTGGGGGGACCATCTAACCCAGCTAGAAGGTCTATGGGAGCGCTGTGAGCTCCCCTATTGGTGCAATCCATAAGGTTAAGAGCTTTATGAATCCCTGCATGATAAAAACTGTCATTGTTAAGTAGAATTTCAATAGAAGTGAACGTCAGACGCATATTTAGATTTACCTATTATAGGCGCTGCAACATTCTATCAGATTATATACATCTATGCTATTTTGACATCACTCATAGTAAGTATTTTGTTGTCACTGGTGTTAACCTAATACTACAATTTGATAATTCCTGAAGTTCAGGGCCGGACTGGAATTAAAATGCAGCCCTGGCAATGAAGCTGAACCAGCCTACCTGCAATATTCCCCCCTCTACATGGAAATAAAAAACATTGTGTAATGCAGCAAATTTTGCTTAACCCCATCCCATCCCCCCATCACTACTCCATTAAATTTGTAATACACATACCCGAACGAGGAAAATAAAAGACCCCACTCTCACTGTACCCCTACGAATCACTATCTCACATACTCTACCCCCAAATTTATTTTACGACGACACTGATTTTACGTAGAGTATAATGTAAATCAGTTTCCTGTCGGATTGAACGCCCGTTCTGAGGCAGATCCAGCACTGAATCTGCCGCAGAATCAGCATTCATATCTTCTGTGTGAACGTACCCTTAAGGTATGTTCACACGGCGTATAGTGGGGCTTACTGTGTGCTCTGCTATATGCTGGGTGTTTTAGAAGTCCACACTGTCCAGTCCATACTTCTAAATGCTTCGGGGCTGGCCCCATTCACTTTCATTTTCCCGGAAGCATAAGTGCAGGGAAGAAGTGACCTGCCCCTTCTTACTCCCAGCGCACAGAATGTGTCGGGGAAGATGGAAGTTAATCATATCTCTCAGTGAGAGCTATGAATTACCGTAGTTACAATCCGTACTTCGGGGCGTCTTGCAGCACAATTACGTCCCTATATACAGACCACAAAGACGCCATGTGAACATATCCTTACGCACACTGGACACATGTAAACACACACACATATATATATATATTTACACTAGACACATGGCTGTACATACAGTATATACCCTACTCACCCTGCACACACAACGCCTAGCACCCTTGTCCTCTTCTTACCTGTCTCCTGTAGTCTGGTGCAATCGGCAGCTTCTTCCTCCCACTACAGACAGGGGAGACAGGGGGCCACTGATTCATTCGGCAGGAGCTTCACTTCTTCTCTGATGAGGGCCAAGATGCACAGACATATAGGAGGCAAAGGGTGTACTTCTTCCTCCTCTGTGCTTTGCCCTCCCCTCATGCTTTCATATGAATTATTTTTTATTGAAGTGCCCAAAAAGTGGGGGGACCGTCCTCCACAAAGAAAAAGGTGGGGGATCAGTCCCCTCCGCCCCCCCTAAAAATACGCCTATGGTTCTAATAAGAAAACCTGATCGAAGTGACAGTTACAAAATAGAATTGGCTGTGGATTAGTTATATAGTAAAACTCTTCCATAATTTTCTCTAATAAATAAATTGTAACCGATAGACTCCACTGCTTTTAATGAGGTCCAGCAAAGTTTTCTTTCAAACATTTTGGTAGCAAAAATAGCACTGCATACTGCTGGGGTGTGAGAAGTCAGTATTGTGAGGGGCCAGTAGAAAATGCCAGATAGTTGTCAAGATCTGAGAGACAGATGTGGTCCTGTAGGAACACAGGAAAGGGAACATATTAAGGAGAAAGAAACCTAATACTACTGTTACATTTTGTTAAAGTAAGAAATAGAGCCCCCTAGTAAGTTTTTGATCCTCAGTCCAGAACTAGAACAACCAAGACCTGCTGTGCTACTGTACAGTATATGAAATATTGCATCTTAAGGCACTTTCATTACATTTTGTGGGCTTTTTGCAGTTCTACATCAGCTGTTTGATGACAGGAAGCTTGGTATTTCTTTGTGTCGGGAAATATAGAAAGCAACTTTGTGTGGAGCCCAGGAGATCATGTGACCAAAGGGGTTTAGCTTTTTTCAGGCCAAATCCTTTTGGTCCTACCTGACAATATAAGGAACAAATGGGTGCATACACTGAGACTGAGGAAGGATAAGATGATAGACAGCAAAGGATTTCGGCCCTTGTCGTGTTACAGGAAAATGGGAAACATATTTCAAAAAGGAAGTTTGGCTGCTCAGCTGCAGAGAAGAGAGTCTATATGAAGCACAGGAAAAAAACAAATTAGTTCAGAGCTTATCACAGGAGAAACGAGTAAAGACTCAGCTGGGCCATATGAGATTGTTTGTTTTATTGGTTGGCTGGACAACCCCTTTCAGTAAACTTGAATTATATGCATTGCTTTGGTTTGGCTTCTCCACTATATACCTGTGACAGAGCTAGATATACAGATATATACTTATACACTTACAGTTTTATACACCTCTATGGTACTCAACAAAGCCATAATACAGTTGTGTGCATGAGTCCTGTCATTATTTGACCAGTGTTCTTTGAGCCTACCAGGGAAAATTATTCTACGGACTCATCCTACAATATTGCAGAACATGTGCATATCCACTTTTATTTACAATAGACCCTACTTTACAGTCAGCAACAACTTGGTCCTGTTCCTTGTCTATTACAATTATTGTCTATTATTATGCTAAAGCCTGCGCTCAAGGGAGGGTTTTCTGATATTTCCCTCTATGTAACATTTTTAATAATTAAAGTTTTACTTAAAATTCATACTGCATGATCTGAAGTACAAGTTGTGTTCAAATCTTGGATTATGGTCGCCCCCTACATAAAATGGGAATGCTTGGACTAGGGGAAATTATTTGCAAGTGGATAAGTAACTGGTTCAGTGATGAAAGCAGGAGGTGGTTATAACTGGTAGATACTCAGATTGGATTCCTGTCACTAGTGGGGTACCACCGGGGTCAGTATTAGGTCCTATTCTCTTTAATATATTTATTAATGACTTTACAGAGGGATTGCACCACAGAATATTAATCTTTGCTAATGAGTGTGTAAGTCAATTAACGCAATGGAGGACAGTACATTATTGCCAAGGGATCTGGATAAGTTTGAGGTTTGGGTAGATGAGGTCTAACACTGATACATGCAAGGTTATGCACATGGGAATGGAAAATCCGTTCCATGATTACTTCTTAAATAGGAAAACTCTGGGTAAAACTGACTTGGAGAAGGACTTGGGAATCTTAATGGACACTGAAGTGTCAGTGTCAGGCAACAGCGGCCAAGGCAAATAAGTGGATGTATTAAAAGGGGCTTAGATATACACGATCAGAACAAATCCCTCTTATACAAATTCCTAGTCACATGGAATATTGTGCACACTTTTGGGCACCAGTTCACATGAAAGACATAAAGAGCTTGAACAGGTCAAAGACGGGCAACGGAAATCATAAGTAGCGGGTGTATTCAGGGCAGTTTCTAAGCTATACAGGGTGGATTCAGGGCAGTTCTAGGCTACATCGCGCTCGGGGGGAGGGGAATTTCTCCGTCCACATAACAGAAGGATTAGTTGCATGTTCCAAAAAGCACTACCACACAATCTATAATAAAGTATATAATAATAATAAAAAATAAAGGAGTGCACCTGTGGGACTATAAGCCAACCCCTCCCCAGACTCCAGGCTTGAGTCTTGGGGGGACATGTTTGATCAGAGTTTTCACTTGTTTTCTGGTGTATAATGCGCCTCTCTGTGCCGCTCCGCTGTCGGACGCACCTCCCCTATGTGTTAGGTGTATTAGGCGCAAGGTTCGCCACTTTCTAATGCAACTAACATGAAGTGGCTTGCTGTGTGCGTTCTGGGGCGGGACGCACTATATTTGAAAACACCGACGCATGTATGAATGCGGATCGGCAAAGTAAGGCACATTGCAGCTCCAACAGGCAGACCTATTGCAATGGGGTCTGTCTGCCGGAGGCATCGAAGTGTGCCCCGCATTCCTGCCACGCTTGCGTTCCTTCCGTGCTTGTGTTCCTACCAAGCTTGCGTTCCTTCCATGCCTGTGTTCCTTGTTATTGTCAGTGTTTCCTGCTTTTGTCCTTGTATGTACTTTCAGTCTTGTTCCTGTCCTTGGTGGACTGTACATTTCCGTCTTATGCCTGTTCTACGTACCTAATTTTGCCTCCTTCTTTTTCTGTTCTATGTCTCTTGTAGGCCTCTGTCCCATTTCTGAATTTCGGCCTCCATCCTGTGTCTCTAGGCTTCTGTCCCATGCCTGTCTATCAGCCTCCGTCTCTGTTTGTTCTATGTCTCTTGTGGGCCTCGGTCCTGTGTCTGTCCCTAGACCCTCGTCCCATGTCTGTATCTTGGCGTCCTTTGTCTTCTAGTTCTCTATATCTTTGTCTCTGTCAGTGTGGCGCCTGTGTTGCCGCTTTCTGCTCTATCTGGAGTCGGCTGCCACTGCCGGGGACCGCTCTGAGGTCGCACCTGGCTGCCGCTTAGTTACTCTCCCACGGAGTAAGCCTGGTAGTGGTGCGGTGGGTCCATCCCTCGCTTATTCGTGACAAGCACCAACAAATGCTACTAAACAGGGCAGTGGGCAGGTAGTTTTTTTTCTGCCCTGTGCATCACAGCAACTTCCATAGTTCCTAGGTATTTTAGGCAATAAAGCCAGCTTCATATGTGCGTGGCTTTCAGGCATAGCTACTGCCATCCAGCATGGTTGTGCAGCATTTTCTGATCCAAAACTACCATGCCATCTATGCCAGGCTGTCCATTGGTCCAAAGTTGTGCCTCATTTCCTCCTATGGAGCACTAAATGGGATGCCAGGTGCAATGGGTCCAGCAGTCTCTTCTGGGATGGATCTGGACTACTGTATATTAGTAAACCTTGTTTTAGCAAGAGAGTTTTCTGATGTTTTGCTGCCAGTGACGACAAGGGAAGTAATGCTTCCCTCTGTACCCTTTCTATAATTTGGAAATGGTAAAAGGCAGAGATGAAGTGTACATCTGTAGACATAGAAAAGGATTCTTTACTGTAAGAGCAGTGGATTTCTCTGCCAGAGGAACTTGTCATAATGAACTCACTTAATGAGTTCAAAAGGTTGTGGAAGAATTTCTAGAGTGCAAGTGCACTACAATAAGTTATGGTGCTAGAGTTTTAGTGAAGGGTCATTGATCCAAGGATTTATTCTAATTGCCAGATTGGCGCTGGGAAGGAATATTTTCCCTGATATGAGGACAATTGGCTTCTACCTCCTGGGGGTTTTTACCTTCTTCTGGATCAACACTGTTGCACAATTAACTTAACTGAATGGACATGTGTTCTTTTTCAGCCTTACAAACTATTTGACTATAACAATTTACAGTGGACCCTCAAGTTACAATGTCTTCAGGATACAATATTTTCAACATATAATGATCTTTACTGGGACACTGTATATTAAGTGTGGCTCCAACATGCAATGTCACAGACACTGCTGATCTGCGTCACATGTGATTGAATGGAAGATCCATCTAAATGATTAACTTGTATAGCATCTGTATTAGTAAAGTGCATGCAGGGATTGGTGGTCTAGTAGGGCCTCTCTACAGTACAGTGCAGTACTACATGTTCGGTACTGCTCTTACATGTACCAGGATGAGCGGCTCCTTTGAACACAAGGGGAGGGCCCCATTTTCTTTTGGTACATTGTGTGTAAAGTACATGACCTAAAGAAGCTCCTATCCTCAATATAGAAGGTGATATTCAGCTTCCAGCAGCTCTTTCTGATGTTATATGTAAGGACTTGATTAATCTGTATTTGTATCTGCTGAATTTACTTTATGTCGGCGAAATTTAGGTTTCAGAACCAACTACAAGTTTTTCATATAGTTAGGATGAGTAACGACTGCTGGTGTGTGTATCCACTGGACCACTGCAAGAGATGGTTTAAGCCGTGTCCGGTAGCGGGGTGTAAGGGGACCCTGGCTTTCACCAGAGCCCCTGCAAGGCAGGTTGGACTTGCTGTGGCAAGAGATCCCCAGGTCGTTACTGAGATGACGGCTGAGATGTAGCAAGGTACAGAATTGTGTCGCAGGCACTTAGTTGGGGACAGACAGAAAGGTCAGGGCAGACAAGGACATGGTGAAAGAGGCAGTACTAAATAGGGTCAGCACCCGGCAATAATAAATCATCGGCGCGCTGGCCCTTTCATTTCACCAAACTGGCGCGTGCATGATCTAGAGAACAGGGATACGCATGCCAGCAGGAGAACAGCGGGGAGCAAGGAGAGGACACCGGGCATTGCGATTGCGTCTATGGCCTGACGTGCAGGTTGTGGTACCATGCGAGTAAAGACACGGGGTGCTCTCGCATCCCACCGTGTGTGCAGCAGGGCCACCCTAACAGGATGTAACGGAAGTAGCGTATCCGCTGTACCACTGCAAGCGGTGGTATACGCCACATCAGGGAGTGGAGTCTAAGGAACCTTCCAGTCTTCGTCAGAGCCCGCTGCAAGTCCGTTTGAGCTTGTGCGGTGGTAGACTCCCAGGCAGCTACCCTGACGCGACTTGCTTGCAGTGGTACAGAATCTGCAGGCTAAAGAATAGTCGGGGACAAGCAGAAAGGTCAGGCCAGGCAGCAGGCAACGTGGTCAGAATAAACAGGCAGAAAGGTCTGGTACACGGAATGACTAGATAACGCACTCTCTAATTCTCCTAAAAACTACCAAAAAACACCAACAATTGACAGAAAGTGGAGGGAGAGGTCACAGGATATAGGATCATCCATTTACCGGTGCACAGGCCCTTTAAATTTCACAGTGCCTTAGGGAGGGGATACACATGCGCCGGCACACAGCAGAGCCTGTCCGTGAACTCCCCCTTTTGATTTCATCATACAATTGTGTCAACATACAATGCTCATCCCACAGCCAATTAATATTGTATGTTGAGGGACCATTGTATTGACTACAGCAAAAATACCCCCAAAGATAAACGTTAAATTGGTTTAAGCAGCAAACTGCAACCCTGATTTTTAAGGGGGAACCATACAAGAATGAAAGCTATCCCCACTTTAACATAGGAGACAGAAACAAATAACAATACTAAGAAAACTATCTATATAGATGAATACTGTGATACTCCCATTGTGGTTTTTGGGTGATGTAATGTAGAATAAGATCTGCACTGCAAGAGCTCCCCCAGATTATTTGAGTCTGCAATTAAGCTTTAATTAGAGAGGAACAATAAACTACCCACTCCTAGGTAACAATGTGGAGAGTGGAGAACTGCTGCAGTCGGCTTGGTGAGTAAAGGGCATTGATTGAAAGCTATTGATATTTTCCTTTTTATTGAAATAAAACCAGTGACTCATGTTTTCTTTAATGTAATCAGTGGGTGGTTTGACATTCATGGTTATGCTTTCAATACCTTTGTCTTTTAAAAGATGCAAATCATTATCACAAAACTCTAACTTTGTTCACCTATTATGCTACGCTACAGGTGCATCAATACAACCACAACAATTACTAATAGTTAGGGTGTTGTAAAGAGAATCTGTTATTCTGTGGCCTACATAGGCTATGGTTACAGATTAGGAGTATGTCAACTGAGCATCAAGGCAGCCCTCTCGGAAATAGTTACAGGGGTACTAATACAGTTGGAAACGCATTACAATGACGCCCACTATGGAAAGAATACTCTACACAAATCAGGACTTGTAAAGGAGTCATGTGCGTTAACAACGTTTATTGTATGGAGGCATAAACAAGGGCATTAACAGACACTTGTCTAAATCGAGTTCGGATACTGTATGAAACTTGTGCTCTAATAATACAGTTGTGTGTAATAGCTCTTCCACCATTGAACTTTGTCACCATTGGGCCCACTTGAGAAAATTATTCTAAGGACTCCGCCTATGTTTTTGCAGAGCATGGGTTTATCCACTTAAATTTGTATCATAAGCTTTGTTGCTATGATTTAAAACAAAGGACACATAGGGCCACATGTACGAAAACTGCCTTGGTCTAAGACTTTTCTTGTTGCCCATAGCAACCAATCAGAGCGCCACTTTCATTTCATATGGTGCTCTGTAAAAAATTAAAGGAGTGCTCTGATTGGTTGATATGGGCAACAAGAAAAGTCTTAGACCAAGACAGTTTTCATACATGTCCCCCATAAGGTCTAATAGTTCAAAGGGTATTCTCAGCACATTAATTAGGTTTAAACATGTAGGCAAATGTAAATATAGATTATTACTAAATACACTGCTGTTCTGATTTTTCTGCATTTCAGAGACAGAATAGTTTGTATCTCCTGCTTGTGTATACAGGCTTCCCTAGGTTACTGACCATCCCGCTCTGCTCTAGCAACAGTGTCTGGTATGGTGATGTCACTCCCTGCTGTGTCTTATCAGCAGCACAGGAGCTTGTTTATGTTTCTCACTGACAAATATTAATCCTTTAGAACACTGTAACCTTGTGCACTGCTTTATAGACCCCTCAATCAACAATGTCCCTCTAAGAGGCTCATCTATGAATAGCAGAACTGATATGTCAGTCACTGCTATAGATCCACTCACAGTCTGACCAGTGAGTGAGAGCCTAAAGAAATAGAGTCTGCTCTTAAAGGGGTTTTGCCACAATGTAATGTTGACGTGGGATCCTCCAAAATGGTTATTTAATCACTCTTCTAAATATATTTGATTACAAAAATTGCAGTCTGAGAGAGCTACAGGCTGCCTTACCTGCCCTTAGTTACTTAAAAGCTTCTATTAAATACGACCTGGCAAGAGCGACCTGGCAAGAACTCTTCTTATCTGATGAAAGGGAGCTGAAAAAGCTTTCAAGGCACCGGGTAGAAATATGTTGACTTTTGTATACAGAATCCACTAGTTGTAGTGTGATAATCTGAGTAGATCCCTGCTTTATCTGATGACAGAGGAACATGGAAGAAGCTTTCAAACTGCTGTGGAGAAAAGGTGTTGTCTTTTGTATACAGAATCCACTAGTTGTAGTTTGATTATTTGAGTGAACATTTCACACGATCCCTTATGCACGGCTCTGTGCTCTGGCTGTGTCTCTCTCTCTCTTCTTAGCTCAGTATGGCTTATTTACAATTGCTTCTTAGCAGATAAGGCAGGTCCTGGCAAAACCCCTTTAATAAGCTCCAAACAGGTCTTCCTGTTGACATTCCAGTGGTCCAATCTGCTATTTGTGTAAACCCTTATTACTGATTAAACATCACTTTACTTGATTGTTAAAATCACACTGCATGATCTGAACCACACGTTTTTTTCCCCAAATCTTGGAGTACGATTGCTACCTATATAGTAGTTAAATAACTGCAGCAAAAGTACCCCCAAGGATAAAAGTTTAAATTGGTTTTAGCCGTAGACATTCCCGTTCTGCTATAATAGAACGGCACGTTTGCTATCTTAACCCTCAATTCTGTTGTTTGACAGTGGAAAGATACTGATATAAGGGGCTTCTCCAAAAATAAGATGGGTCTTACATGATTTTTTTTCTCCCAAAAAACAGCTAGGGCTTATTCTTGGAGTAATTGGTTGTTTTTTTTTTTCTTATTGGGGTCTTATTTTTTTTTACACATTATCCCGAACAAAAAAATCTAAATTTATTCAAAATACTGGTAATTATACCATATAATTTTGAAACTCTGAATTCTATCATGAATTTCCATTTTCCATGTACAACAATCTATGGTATATTTACTGATACATTAACTGGTTCTGGAAAACTGTAGAAAAGGTCCAGCGTCCTTATAAAATCGTGAAACTTTATTGGAGAATATAAGAAATCATAGGAATGTCAAGGTGCAAGAGTACAGGAAACCCAGGACTTTAACAGGTTTTAAAGTTTTAAAGATCACAGGATCAGGAGCTCAAGTGGCGTGCAGCTGCTCAGCGTTCCTGGTGGTAACTAGGGCTTATTTTTGGAGTAGGGCTTATATTTCAAGCCTACTCTAAAACCCTCAAAACTCAAGCTAGGGCTTATTATTGGGTACATTTTTTAGGATGTTTTTGGAGAAACAGGGTAGATAACAGAACCCTTTACTTACCTGTATCAGCCATACACAGCAGTGATACTGACAACTGGAGTTAGATGAGGACAGATGAAAAGCCATTATTTAGTGTCACAAACAGCTTCTGTTTTTTTCGCCGTCGTGTAAGGACCCTCTGACCGTGGCCTGATACGTGACCTTATATGTGACGTTCCCCCCACTAGGGGTATGTAAGGTCAACTGGATACCATTTCACAGATATCCTCTGTCCAGTTGGACACAGAGAGGCACGGGGGTGTGAGAGAGGATACCCCACGCAACCACCAGCGTGGCACAACGCTCGCCCACAACCCTGTCCAACTGAGAGACCCCTTTTCACTAGCACCAGTGAAACAGAGCTCCGTTACCATTACTCTTCCAGCATGAAAATCTAGTGTTAATTACCTGGCCTAGTTCCAGTAGTGAGCCCAGTCGATCCACAAGTTGGCCATTCGGTCACCTCCTCCTTTACTTCTTCTGTTCCAATGAACTCTCAGCTGTTGCATCTCCTTTCACTTATACACTGTCTGTGTTGGATTATGGTGATCAGAAGCCACTGTCAGACCTCATGACCTATCTAAAATTGCCACGAATCCCTTACCAGCAGATTAAGTTACACCCTTGCCTAATTTTTGTTCCCATCATTGTTATTGACTGCTGCTGATTCCTGATTCTGACCTTGTCCTTGGGCATGTTCCTGTAATATGTTATTGTCTTAAAGAGGTATTTCCACCATAGACTTTGATGGCATATCGCTAGAATATACCATCAAAGTCTGATAGGTGCAGTCCCACCTTTGGGGCCTGAACCTATCTCGGGAATGGGCCCCTGAAAGTTATGGAGAAGAATGGTGAGCTAGTTACGTTTGCGTACGACTTTCCATTGTGTTCTACGGGAGTTCTGAGCACAGGTAAAGACGCTGCTCAGCTGCGCCCGAAACTCCCATAGAACAGACTGGAGAGTCGTGAGCAAGTGTAACTGGCTCTCTATTCTGCTCCATTTCTTTCGGAGACCCATTTCTGAGAATTGGGACCCACACCTAAAAAACTTTAATCCTAGCAATATGCCATTAAAGTCTATGGTGAGACAACCCCTTTAACCTTTGCATCTGATTCATTGACTACTCCTGGAGTTAATATATGGCCTGGCTCCTCACTACAGTTCTTCTCACCCTCTGGCTTGCAACATCCTCACTGTTAATCCATTGACAACCCATGGCTACATTTATGATTTTGCTTCAATTTCTTCATTACAGAACACCCACCAGCAATCAATGACTACTTTGGAGGACAACCAAAAAGGACCACAGCCTCTTGCAATGTTAAGTTCCTGTTAGACTCCACACCCCCTCCACACCCAGTAAACCAACTCTAAATTACCTGGATTTTGCAATGGTTACTAATAAAATGTATCCTGATTGTTATAAAAAAAACATAATTAAACTAGTTATACTATTCAGGTATTTTATAAGCACTTTAAGTGCTTAAAAAAGAGGATTTATGTTTTGAATGGCTAGGTCAAACTGGCAAATGACTATATTTACTATTTTGCCATAGGCAAACTTAAACTCTATCAGTTCTCAACCTCCGGACCGGACCTCTATCCCCTGATGAAGCCAGTTAGCTGGTGAAACATGTTGGGGAAGTCATGCATGACATTTTAATTTGTGATTTCCTACCTCTTTTTACTGTGTTACCCGCTGCAGAGGGTCTCACAATGAAACCTTGTATGTTTCATGCCCATTAGATTAGGGATAACTGCCCAAGTAAGATTTTTGGGATTCCTTTTTGGAGTTAGCAAATCACTGTATATATAGGGTTTCCCTGCTAAAAGGTGGTGTTCCACCAGACTTGATAATAGAAAAGGAGTTATTCCTTCACAATTAGAAAGGGACACATTGAGAGGTTAGAAATCAGGTTTTTAAATAGTGTGTATCGAGGTTAAGTGTTATACATAATAAAAGTTAAGTTTTAGTGCTTTATAGATTGAGAACTGATAGAGTTAAGTTTGCCTATAGCAAAATAGTAAATATAGTCATTAAAAGTCACTCTTTGTTCTCTTGCTAGATTCCCATTTTTTTGATACGATTATACTAGGACATGGTCCGTGAAATATTAGTGAACTGAATGGATGGAGGAGAAGTCCAAAATCATTCTCATCATTGTGCAAGTCATATTCTGAGTTGCAGGAAATGTTTGGAGGATGTAATTGTTGTTAAAGGGCAATCTACAGGCTGTTAAGTTCAAGAGTTCACTTACGTTTTTTCCTTGCAATGTGGATGTTTACCCATTGTGCTCAATGCACAAGGGACATAAGCAGAACAACTGTTTTTAGTTTAGGTAGATTGTTAAGTCACAATTAGGCTATCTTCACATGACTTAAAATGGGACGTATTTCAGTCTGTAATTCAGTCCGTATTGCGCGAATTACGGCTGGAATACATCACAGTCATTACAGTAATCCACAGTTCTCCTAGAGAACTATGGATTACGTCTCCTCTCCCTGCTTGGCGAATCCGCCGTGAGGGGAGATAAGTGACATGTCATTTACTAGCGGCGTATACGCGCCGCCAGTAATGATAGTCTATGGGCCGCAAATAAGCCGTGTGAACATAGCCTTAGGGTGCGTTTACACGGTAAAGGACCAAATACCGGTCGGGTATAAAACAGAAAACCAACCAGCTCACCACTCCAATTAAAAAATTTATATAGAGCAAAAAGCCACTGCATGAAAAACAACCTCCCAGGGAAAGAGGCAAAAGCAAAACACAAAATTTAATGTGTCCAGCAGTGAAATAATACAAGAAAATGTATTGATACAGAAGTATAACATTGTGTCGTGACATAGCCCACGTTAATGCGAGCATCTCTGGAGCATTTCAAACAAACGTACTTAGTCGTAGGCTATAACTAAGAACTTTTGCTCGAAATGTAGGATATGTCACTACACATTTTTATAATTTTTGTATCAATACATTTTCCTTTTTTATTTCACTGCTGGATACACTACATTTTATGTTTTGCATTGTAACCAACAGCCATTAGGGCATGTCCCCACGGCACAGAGCAAATAGTGACATACCCCACGTGAATGCGAGCATCTCTGGAGCATTTCAAACAAACTTTCTTAGTAATAGGCTATGACTAAGAACTTTTGTTCGAAACGCATCATGGATGTTCGCATTCACGTGTGGTATGTCACTACACATTTTTATTTTTTTGAATCAATACATTCTCCTGTTTTATTTCACTGCTGGATACATTAAATTTTGTGCTTTGCATGGTAACCAACAGCCATTAGGGCATGTCCCCACGGCACAGAGAAAATACCGGTCGGAATATCCGACCAGTATTTGCTCTGTTTTGGAGCCGTGTACGTGGCTGCAGGGGTATGGCTTTTCTCCACTGTGTACAGAGAAAAGTCCTCCCCCTTCGCATTGACATGTTCATGTTCCACCCGAAAACCGGGCGCAAGAATGAACATGTTCAATGTTTTTCGGACCGCCAGTGGTCTAAAAAAACGTCCTGCGGAAAATTCATTAAGGTCCATGATAAAGGTTGACAGCCGGTTTACAGATGGCTTTCAAAACCGAAAACCAGCTGTAAAACCAGCTGAAAAACCGGCCCTGGGGACATGCCCTTAATGATCAGACCTGGCAGCTTATTAAAAGGAGAAGCTGTAATGGATCTCTTCCTTTCTGAATTAGGTACATTCTTGCATGGTTATTGTTTCAATTATTGTTATTGACTCTGTTCCTGTCTCCTCTTATTATTTTTTACTCTGTTTCTGATTTCTAATATTTTAATTGACTTTGTTCTTGACTGTTATTCATTCTGTTCCTGACTCCTCATATTATTATTGACTGTTTCTTACTCCTAATGTTATTATTGACTTTGTTCTTGACTCCTAATTGTTAATGACTTTGTTCCTGATGCCTTTTATTGCTATTTACTCCGTTTCTGACTCCTGGAAGAGGTGAGTTTCCTTAGCCTCCATACTCCAATCTAGCCAATGTCAAACTGAATGCCATACTCATATGACAGCTAGTCATCAAATAAAGATAAATATCATCTATAACACCCAATGTCAACTGTTCTTTTCTTCTATATAAACAATTGATTTAAAAACAACAGTGGGGCACATTTATGATGCAGAATTACGGCACACTTTGTGCGTACATGCTTTATACCACATTAATTGTGTTTCAGACAATTTTTAGACACTTCTTCTCTTCACCTGACAAAAGGGATGTGGCCTCTGTACAAGGGATTTGGCTTCACAGAATGGGGCATTGTTAGACATGCAATACCATGCACCAGAAAAAATTTGCCCAAATTTTGGCACAACTAGAGGCATAAAGTAAGCCAAATAATAGAAGGTCTAAATTTAGACTACACAGTCAAATGTGGCATATTTTAAGACTGTCTAGTCTAAGTTTACAATGTCAGGTATTAGACAGATTTAATAAATCGGGCTCAGTGTAGGTGATTTTTTTTGAACATGGTTCAGAGAGTAAGCGTGGGATAGTTGACCATCCAATGAGGGTGCTCCTTTCATTTTCCAAAAGGCACTCGGAAAATGAAAAGTCCTCCCATTTGGCTAGTACTATTTTTTATAAAGCTCTTTTGGTATCTTTAAAAGGTATATTCCTATCTGAGGAAATAGGATTGTGCAGCTTTCTGCTGCAGCCATGGAGAACAAAAAAGGTGGGAACAAATATGGGACTCTTTTAACTTACTTCTAGAGTACAGTTAAGCAAGTGTACTTCTCGAAGTTGTGCATGCATGGCCACCTCTCCGTTCTCTGTTTCTGGGAAATCCTATTTCTGTTACCTGTTATGTTGTCAATAATTCTCAGCAATGGTCAATCAAGTGCTAAAAAGAAATGTTTTTTTGTTCTTGCCCTGCACCCTTATGCATTTGATGATGTTAACAAAGCATACATGTAATTGTAAATGTTTGTGTTGGTATCATCCAAAAATAGTACTCATGCACAAGGCCATTGTAACGGGTTGGTGGATTCGCTGGACCACCGCAAGCGATGATAGTTAAGCCACGCCAGGGAGCGGAGTCAAGGTAGCCCCCGGTATTCACCAGAGCCCACCACAAAGCGGGTTGGACTTGCTGCGGCGTGAGGCTACCAGGTCGCTACCCCTGACGTGACTTGCTTGCGATGGTGGCCGGGGTAATGCATGGTACAGAATCGTAATCCAGAGACATAGTCGGGGACAGGCAGGAGGTCAGGACAGGCGGCAGAGGTTCGTGGTCAGAGACAGGCAGACGGTCAGGACAGGCGGCAAACAGGCAAGGTCAGGAAACATAGCGGAACGGACTGGTACATGGGTAATCAAACGGAACTCCAAACTCTCTAAAGATTCACTAATGCACACCAACAATCTGGCAGAGAGTGCAGGGGGCGAGTACCTTATATAGGACCAGCGTCCGGCAATTGACAAATTACCGGCGCGCTGGCCCTTTAAATCAGACCAGTCGCCGCCCCCCCAAAAGCAGCGGATGCGGGCCGGCGGTGGGGACGGGCAGAAGAAAAGATGCACAAGAGGTGGAGGGGTTTAAGTGACCGGGGGGCCGGGCCCGGAAACCCAGGGGTGGCCCGCGGGGGGCCCGGGAGGCCCCCCGCGCCGGACCCCATGCAGCCGGGAAGGGGGGCCCCAAAGGGGGGGGAAGGGAAACCCCGCGCCAGCCCCCAGGGACAGTACCCCCCCCCCTTTGGGTTTCCCCCCTTTTTCTTGGAAAATTTTAGAGGGAGGTCAGTTAAAACAGGTTGGCCCCTCGGTCCCCCAAACGCTCCTCGGGCCCCGCCCCCTTTCCCCATTTCAATCGAAAAAAACCCCCTTCCCCCTCACTGTTTTTTCCCCCCCAGCAACCCCTTGACCTAAAAAGAAATTTTCAGGTTGGCCACAGGGGGAAGGGGGACGACCCACGGGGAGAAGCGGTCCAGCACCACAGGTTGAGGGGGGAGAAACAGGGAAAGGCCCGTTCGGGATACGCCAGGGGTAGGGGGAAAGGGAGCTTGAAGGAAAAGGGGTTCAGTTCCCGAAGTAAAACCAAAAGGGCCCCAAATACTTAGGTCCTAACTTATAACTGGGCACCTTGAAACAAATTATTTTTTTGGGCGGGTTAAACCAAACTTATAAACCCGGCTTAAATAGGGCGGGGGGGGTTCTACGGAAACCTGTCGCCGGGAAATTGGGTGCAGCAGGGGGCCTTTAAAAGGGGCCCGGGCGTTTTGGACTTGCCGAGTCCCTTGTGTCCCGCACTTGGGCACCATGGCGGGAACGTGACAGGAGGTACCCTAAGGGGAGGGGGCCCGGGGGTTTTTAGCCCAAAAAAAAACCAAAAAAGGAGAGGCTCCAGCGGACCCCGAATTTTGGGAAATTTATACGAGAATTCCGCCCGGGGGGAAAGGTCGGGTTTGTTATTCCTGAGGGGGGGAACGGAAATGTTGAAAGGTGGGGTACCAAAAATTTGGGTTTAAACCCTCCTACCGGGCCCGTTAGTTTGAGGGGGGTTTGGGCGGACGAGAAAGTCTAGTAAAATTTGCAAGGACCACATAGAGCCCGCCAAAACCCGGAAAACAAAACTGGCCCCCCCTTATCGAAACGATATGAAAGGGAGACCGTTTTTTTAACCCAAAAAAATTTGGGGGTGAAAAGAAGTGCTGGGCCAGTGGGGGGGAAAGAGGGAAAACCCGGGCAGCGGAAAAAAAAGTGAGCCATCTTGGGAAGAATCTATCGGTCAACCCCAAATGCCCGTGTTTCCAGAGGAGGCCGGGAGGGTTCCGTAAAAAAGTCCTTGGCACATGGGCCCAAAAGGTCTTTCTGGCCCCCGGGCAAAAGGCTGAAGAAGCCCCGCGGGCTGAGGCGGGGGAAATTTTTTTTCCGGGAAAGGAGGTACAGGGCCGGACAAACCTCAAAAATCTTGGGCGGGGTGGGCCCCAAAAAATTTTGGGAGGGCGTTTTGTTGCAGGGATTTAGGGGATGGTCCAGGATGACCAGCTGTTCTTTGAGGTTGGCCACACTTCAGGATACGAGGCCCGGGCTTGGCAGGGCTTTCGTAGGTTTCCCAGGGGGTAGATTTTTAAAGGTCCAGGGGGGCCGAAATGAGGAGTCTTTTGGGGGGAAATTTATTTTGCTGCAGAGGGGGGCCCAAGCCCCTCGCCCGAGGCCCAAGAGGGATCCACTCTAAAGTTTTTTCCCAGTGGCCGAAAATTTAAAGGAAGAAAAATAAAGCGGGGGGGGAAAAAAGAGTGACCACCGGGCCCTTGTCGGGGGGGGGTTTTCAGTGGGTTGAGCAGTGCAGATTGGAAAAGGGTTTTTTTATGATGGGTTTGAAGAAAACGAGGGGGGTGGAAAGGGCTCCCTCCAGAAAGGGTCCCCGCCATTCTTCTGGGGGCAACCCTTAATGGCCAGTAAATTTGCGATCACCAATTGTATAAATCTTTTCGGGGGGGTTTTAAAGGGTTTTTTAGAAAAAGAACCCAGAAGTACGCATTTTCCCCCAGGGGGAGGAATTCAAGTGGGGAAAAGCGCCTGCACCTACTGAGGAGGGTCCCAATTTAGGCAAACGGACGGGGCGGGGGGGGGGGGCCCGGGGGACAAAAAGGGGCCCAGAAGCAAATGTGATTTAAAGGCGTTTCCAAAAGCTTTTGGGCTTCTGGGGGGCCCGGGGGATTTAGGGTTGGCATTTTTTCGAAAGGGGGGCCACCGGGGGCCCACGAGCGGGGGGAAAAAATTCCCCCCCCGCCCCCCCCCCCCCCCCCCGGGAGGGAAATGTCTGAAATTTTTTTGGGAAAACCCCCGGGAAAAAGCGTTGGATAGTTTTGAAGGCCCCAAACCGGGTCGGGGAAAAACCTGTTAGACCGCTGAAAAGTTAGAGGGATCATTAGGGGACCCTGACCCCGGGGACGTTGTCCCCCAAAAAAGGGCAACAAGGTGCTTTTTAAAAAAAAGCTTTTCTCCAATTTGGCTTTTAAAAAATGGGGGTCCCGGAGACTTTTTGAGCCCTGGGGACGTGGTGTGGGGGGGGAGTTTCAGTTTCGGAAAAGAAAAGTTTTAAGATGTTTTCTAGGAAGAGGGTAACACAGACTTTAGAGGAGTTTCGGGGAAGATTTTCATTGCAAAATTTGGAATACCGCCGGAGCTTTTTGCAGGGGGCCAAATGGCATGACGAGATATTCAAAATACCCAATCGGGTTTTAAAGGCCGTCTTTTTTTCGTCTTTTTCCCAACGGTACGAATAAATTTGTATGCTCCCCTTTTAAATCCAAATTGGGGAAAAAAAATTTTGCCCCACGAAGGGTTCAAAAAGCTCCGGGATAAAGGCGGGGGTTTAAAGTTTTTTTTATAGTGTTTTTTGGTTAAAGTCCCGATAAGGGATACAGGGTCGGAGAGCCCATCTTTCTTTTCAAAAAAAGGGAAACCCGGCCCCCCCGCAGGCGAAGAAGACTTGCTATGAAGCCTTTTTTAGGAGTTTCCCGGGTTTATATTCCGTCATCGCCTTAGTCTCGGGGCAGAAAAGGGTTTGACCTCCCTAAAGGGGGGAAGTACTCCCGGGGGTTCGGGGAAATTTGGGGCAGTCGAAAAAGGCGGGGGGGGGGGGGAAAGAGTTTCGGCCTGTTTTTTGGGAAAAAAAGAGGGCGGCTAGTTTCCTTGGTAGGGCCAGTGGGCAGACCCCCCAGAGGCTTCGCAAACTTTAAAGAGGCGGGGCCGTAGAGCTGGTCAGAGTACGGAAGGCATCCCAAGGGTGGCACGGGGGACCCCAACGGATAAACTCGCCGGTGTTCCCGTCTAAGGTCGGGGGGTAGTTTTGCAAGCAAAAGGGGGGCCCCGGGGATTTCAGAAGAGGAGCAAAGGGAGAACAAGAAAATTTCAGAGTTCCTTGCGTTGGGCGCCTATTTTGCAAAGTGGGGGGGCGCAGTGCAGACCCGGAAAAAGGTCCTTTAGGAAATCGTCACGGCGGAGGAGACGGAAAAATTTGGGGTTTTTGCAGACGGGTCACCGGGAGAAAAATTTGGGGCCAGTGGGATGGCTGACAAAAATTTCCCAGCGGACCCCCAAACACGGAAGGCCCGGGGGCTTGAAAGGGGTTCTGTCCGGCGGGAAACTCCACAGAGTTCGGGAATTTGGTTTTAGAGGGGAGAGGGCCCCACTGGGGCACCTAGGGGTTTGGGCCCGTCTCCTTTGGGGCCCAGGGGGCGAGAGGTTTCCCCGGGTGCACCAGACAGTCCCCAATGAAGTGTCCAGAAAACCGCCCCAGTAGAAGCATGCCCGCTCTTTACGATGCTGGGGAGTTTGGGGTTTTTCCCCGGGTCAGGTGGGCTTCTCGACCTGTTTGGGTTTTGTCCTCAAGAAAACCATTGGGCGGGGAAGTGGGGGGCGTTGGAAAATTTTGGGGAAACCCGAAGAGGGTAGCCCGGTTTGGTCGGGGGGATCTCCGGTTTTTTAGGCGGAGTCTTGTTGTTTCTCGGAAACCGTATATCAAAAACGGGGGGGGCCAAACCCCAATTTTGTTCGTCCAAGAAGGGGTGGCAGGGGCCCCACCGCAAGGCGTCTTTAAAACGCCAGAAAGGCCTTGCCAGAAGGGGCGCCCCCAAATGCCCCCATTATTTTTAGTCCCCTCAGGGCCCAGGGTGCGGGAAAATGCCCCGGAAATACCGACCCCTGGTAGAGTCGCCTGAGGAGACAAAAGTAGGCTGCGCACGGAGGAGGGGTGTGGCCCGGTTCCTCGAAGACGGTGCGGCCCCTTGAGGAGGTTTGTAAATTTGCCGTCAACGGTATCTCCTCGGGGCCCATAACGGAGTGGCCCCGGCCAAGGGTTTCCCCGATAAAAGGGTAATTTTAAAGGCCCAAACCTTTCCCCCCTCAGTAGGGGGAATTTATGGCCCCCCAAAATCTCGATGTGGTTGGAGATTGGGTGATGAAGACACGGCACTTTCTTTGGGGGCTCCTTTATTTGGGTGAGGGGGCGGGGAGATGCGGGATGGTCCGGTGCCCGGGCAGGGGGAGCCATGGCTTTCAGGAGCAAAATGTTGTTGGGTGGCGGGGGCCTGCACAAAGGGGAGGTAGACGGGGGCCCCCAAGGTTTTGCATCTTTGGGCCCCGGCTGGTAAATTTCGCTGGCTCTGCTGGGCGGGCGGGTCCCTGACGTCCCGGAGCTCGGGGACAAAGGGACCCTTGCGGAAAACCCCTGGCCAGGTTGTACTGTAACAAAGGGTTTGGGGGTTTTGCTGGAAACCGCAAACGTTAAAAGTTAAGGGAACCCCGGGGCGGTGTGTAATTTCCCCCCGGTTTTTCACCCGAGCCCAACCGGCCCAAAACGGGTTTGGGCTTGCTGCGGCGTGAGGCTCCAGGTTTTCTACCCCTGAGGGGGACTTGCTTGCGATGGCGGGGCCGGGGGGGTTTCTGCATTTGGGACCCGAAAGTTAATCCGAGACTTTGTCCCGGCAGGCAGGAGGTCAGGACGGGGGGGCGAGGTTCGTGGGGCAGAGCGGGGCGACGGGGCGGGGCAGGCGGAAACAGGAAAGGGCGGAAAGTTTTGTGGAACCGGGAAATGGGGACAGGGGGAATAAAACGGTCCAAACTCTCTATGACCCCACTAAAGGACACCAACAATCTGGCAAAAAGAGTTTCAGGGGGGCGTGTTTCCTTATTTTGGCCGCGTCCGGGGTTGACAAATTTACCGGCCGCGGGAAATTTAAATCCAAAACCAGTGTTCCCCCGGGGGTGTTTTCCCAAGCAGCGGGGGTGCGCGCGTGGGGCGGGAAGGGAGAAGTAGGGAAACACAGGAGCGGGACGGGTTAAGTGCCAGGTTTTCCCGGGGCCCCGGGGAGCCCAAGGGGTGGGTTTTTGGGCGGCGACAGCACCCCAGCCCCCATGGGCAGCCATATTGAGATCCCCTTTTAGTTGGCCCTTTCCCCTTTGTTAGGGGAAATAGGGGTTTTTCGGGGGCCTTAGTGAAAATTTCCCACACAACAAGCAGGGGGGAAAAATGTAATAAAATAAAAAACTTTTGATTTCCCCACCCCGAAAAGCTGGTTTTCCCGCTACAGATAAAGTGTGAGGGGAGGGTGATGAGTTAGGCTGACTAAACTATTGGGGGGCTTTACCTTGGGAAAAATTTTTAAGGGGAGTGACAAAAACCCCCAAAAAAAGTGAGAGTGGGTCCCTCTGCGATTGAGTTCCATTCGCGCACACTGAATCAAAAATTTGGGGCATTTTCTTTCATCCCAGAAGAAAGCCTCTTCTAAAGATGATGCACAAGAAAGCCCGCAAACAGTTTGCTGAAGATATGCAGACTAAGGACATGGATTACCGGGACTGTGACATACTGAAGCAGACCATGATCCCCTCCCTTCTGGGCTG
Organism: Phyllomedusa bahiana; assembly: GCA_025379985.1. Classification (NCBI taxonomy): domain Eukaryota; kingdom Metazoa; phylum Chordata; class Amphibia; order Anura; family Hylidae; genus Phyllomedusa; species Phyllomedusa bahiana. The sequence continues at coordinate 154,567 of JAODAL010002018.1, forward strand.
CAAACACCTCCAAGACGACCACTGCCTTATTAAAGAAAATAAGGGTAAAAGTGCTGGACTGTCCAAGCTGGTCTCGAGACCTAAACCCTAATGAGCACCTGTGGGCCAACCTCAAATGGAAGGAAGTGGAGCACAAGGTCTCTAAAATCCACAAGCACCGTGATCTCATCATGGAGAAGTGCACGAAGATTCCAGTGGCTGCAACCTGTGAAGCTCTAGTGAATTCCATGCCCCAGAGAGTTAAAGGGAAGATGTCATCAAAAAATGACTTATTGTTTAACTCATGTTTATATGTTAAACACATTTTTTTGGTTATATTTTTTTAATTTTCCGTACCACTTTCAATATTTTGTAATAATTCTGCAGTCCTGCAGTCCTCACTTTGGCCACTAGGCCTAATAATAGTCTGACACTTCCTGTTCTGTAGAGCGAGATTTTCAGTAGTCTGCTCATTATCAGTACAAGCAGGGATACACTGAAAGGTGACACCAATGTGTATAGATAATGCAGGATCCACCAGTCATAATAGGAGATGTGACAGCTCCCCCTCTCCCCAGACACTGACTTCTTCCTAGATCACAGAGCATGCCCACAAAACTCTCTTATAGAAGTCAATGGGTCTGCTCCTGTTCACATGGAGCTGCTGTAAGGCATCTCTCTAAATGCTGTTAAAGCAGTGCAGCCAAGAAAGCTTTCTCCACAATCATATATAGACAAACCAATTGAGAAATCTACAAACATGGCTAAGACAAGAATATGGATCAGTAAAAATAAAGTAAAAATAAAATTAGTGACAGATTCCCTTTAAGGCAGTGATCGAAAATAATGGTGGTCACACACAATATTGACAATTTAGGCACAATTTGTCCATTTTCACTTAGGGTTGTACTCACTTCTGTTGCAAGTGGTTTAGACATTGATGGCTGTGTGTTGAGTTATTTTGAGAGGACACCAAATTCACACTGTTATACAAACTGTACACTAACTACTTTACATTGTATCAAAGTGTCATATCTTCAGTGTTGCCCCATGAAAAATATAAGACAATACTTACAAAAATGTGAGGGGTGTACTCATTTTTGTGAGATATAGCACATATGGGATTATTTTAACTGATTGGCATGCATTGCATTTTATGTCATTTTAGCTACTCCACTTTCTCTCCTCTACTGTCTATTATCTTCCTCCTCTCCCCTTGTCCTTACCCCAACGACAGATGACATTTGACTTTGCTAAGACAATACAACGTTGATTAATTGTAATCATTGTTGATTGAAATACAACTGTTAGAAGAATGCAATGCAAATCTAGCCTGCTCCTTCTAAGCCTCTGCAAAGATGTGGATGATCTCCTAAGAGGATGACCTACATTATTGTGTGAAACGCTTCTGTGGTGTATCTAGGATCCAGAGCTGGTAAATACGCTTGACAAGGTCATGTCTGATTTCTAACAATAGCAAACACTGCTTTTATTTATGGAAACTATGTGGCATGATAGAAGGCATGAAAACCTGAATTTAGGCCAGAGGCACCCTGATCTTAAAGAACCTATTTTTTAACAGAAAATTAATACTGAATTTAAACTATTTTTACAAGACCAGTAAAAACCTCTGCACCACCTCCCAGTAAAATAGAAAATTAACCCATACTTACCTCCCATGACCACCAGTCCAAAACTACAGTATCCCTCCCAGGTTAACAATAATAATGATTATTTATGTTGTGCCAACATATTCCTCAGCACTTTACAATTTAGAGAGTATAAGTACAGACAAAACCAAACATTACAGAGTACAAAGCTACTTACAGATCAGACACAAGGGGAAACATGTATGAACAGGACTGCGCCAGTATTCTGGTATACTTTGAGCCAAAAACAATGTATGAACAGGTGCACTCCAAACGTTGCCATTATAAGTGCCTTTGTAATGCGCCAAAGACACTTTTTAATGCACCAAAGATAAGGGGCGTTCTGGGGGCGTCGCACCACATTCTTAGAAGTAGACACAATTAACTTAATCAGTGTAAAGTGTGCCTGAAAGTACGATCCTTTCAGAAATCTGGCGTCTGCTATACCTTGCATTATAAACTCAATGCTCCTAAAAAGGCACATTGCGCAATCAAGGCGCATAGCGTATCATTACTAGTGTATGTAATGCGTCTCTCGAGGTGCCTTGCGTTACAGAGGTGCATAACGTATCATTGCTAGTGTATATAATGCGTCTATCAAGGCGCATTGCATCACAGAGGCACAGGGCCGGGACGATGGGTAGGCAGAGGAAGGCGATCGCCTACTTCTGCTTGTCAGTAGGGGGAGCAGGTATAGAGCCGGCTCAGGAGCTGAGCCGGCTCCATACAAAGAAGCTGCCACCTTCACAGAGCAGGAGGGGCAGGAGTTTACCTTCGCCTCCCTGCTTCCTTCTTCCTCCCCCTGAGCCAGCAGGGGAGAGGGTCAGGGAGGGAGCAGAAGCAGCAGTGTGTAATGAGCAGAGGAGGTTGTACAGTCTCCTCACCTCCCTGCGCTCGTCTGACAGCTTCTTGTCACATGACAGGAAGCTGCCAGAACAGTGTGTGCTGGGGAGAGTGGGCAGAGGTTCAGCTCCCTCTCCTAAGTACTGAGTGAAGAAGAAAGAAGATGGGCAGCAATCCTGATAGGTGAGTTGGGGAGGAATTGGTGCAGAGGGGGAGAGAAAAACTGGTGCAGAAGGGAGAGAGGAACTTGTGTAGAGGGGAGAGAGGAACTGGTGCAAGGGGGAGAGGAACTGGTGCAGGGGAGAGAGAAACTGGTGCAGGAGAGGAACTGATGCAGAGGGGAGAGGAGGAACTGGTGCAGAGGGGAGAGAGGAACTGGTGCAGAGGGGAGAGAGGAACTGGTGCAGAGGGGAGAGAGAGACTGGTGCAGAGGGGAGAGAGAAACTGGTGCAGGAGAGAGGAACTGATGCAGAGGGAGAGCAGGAACGTGCAGAGGGGGAGGGAACTGGTGCAGGAGAGAGGAACTGGTGCAGGAGAGAGGAACTGGTGCCGGGGAGAGAGGAACTGGTGCAGAGGGGAGAGGAACTGGTGCAGGAGAGAGGAACTGGTGCAGGAGAGAGGAACTGGTGCAGGAGAGAGGAACTGGTGCAGGAGAGAGGGACTGGTGCAGAGGGGAAGGAACTGGTGCAGGAGAGAGGGACTGGTGCAGGAGAGAGGGACTGGTGCAGGAGAGAGGGACTGGTGCAGAGGGGAGAGAGAAACTGGTGCCTAGGGGAGAGGAACTGGTGCGGGGGGGAGAGAGGAACTAGAGCAGAAGAGAGGAATTGGTGCAGAGGGGAGAGAGGAACTAGTGCAGAGGGGAGAGAGGAACTGGTGCACAGGGGAGAGAGGAACTAGTGCAGAAGAGAGGAATTGGTGCAGAGGGGAGAGAGGAACTAGTGCAGAGGGGAGAGAGGTGCAGGAGAGAGGAACTGGTGCACAGGGGAGAGAGGAACTGGTGCAGGACAGAGGAACTGGTGAAGAGGGGAGAGAGGAACTGGTGCAGGGAGCGCCATTTTTTGGTAGGGGGCGACATTTTTCTGGAAGCAGGAGGGGGCGCCATTGGCCATACTTGCCTAGGGCACCAAAACGCCTTGTCCCGGCCCAGCAGAGGTGCATAACGTATCATTACTAGTGTATGTAATTTGCCTCGATAGGCGCATTGCAATATGGAGGTGCACAGTGTATCACTGTTACTATATTTAATGCACCTTTTTAGGCGCCTTACAATGTATCGTGCCCGGCGTATAATGCGCCTAGTTTTGGTATATTACAGTTCATTTATATCAAGAATAAGGCATCAAAGGTTTTTTTGGTGCAAAATACACTAAAACTATGGCGCATTCGTATTGGGACATGTCACCCATTTATGATTCTTTGACACCAAACCTAGGCGCAGAACAGTTAGAACAGCCAGACCAGGGTAAAGGTCGTATTGGCTCTACAATGCGCCTGTATGTATGACCTGCAGAAGAACAGATTCATACATTCTAGCACATCCTACACTGCCTTAAAGCGATTGAGGACTGGCCTGTCAGCACCAGGGTTCAGATATGTTGCCCAAGGTGTGAGGGCTCTGCTCACAAGAGCTTACACTCTATTAAGGTGTATGCATTAGAAGAAAGGTGAGAAGTGCTTGTTTTACATAATGGTTCAGCCATGTTATATAAATATGGGGTGGTTTACATAAAAAGTGGATATCTTCTTCCCTCTCTGCTTCTATTTTTGTTGTCCACCTGGCATCATATCTCTTAGACACCTTTGTCCTCCTTGTATGGTCATACATCTTTTGTCCATAATGTTTATACCCATATCCCTATATGTTTCCTTTGCAGTGCTCTGTAAGACTAAGAGTGCGTCCCCATGGCAATGGACAGATACCGGTATTTGTCCTGTTTTGCGGCCCTCCCCACGGCCATGGGGGGGGCGGCTTTTCTCCGCAATGAGCGGAGAAAAGCCCTCCCCCTTCACATTCACTTGTAAATATTCTGTCCAAAGACCGGACGGAAGAATATGCAAGCACAATGTCTTTCGAGGAGCCCGCGGGCGGAAAACCCGTGCAGTGGGGAATGCTGCACGGGTTTTCCATAGAGCCCAATTGTACTCCTTTTCGGACGGTTTTTCAACAGTCTGCAAAACCGCAAAAAAAAACGGCCAAAAACGCGTGCCATTGGGACATGCCCTAAGACTGCCGAGCAACCAAAATGTCACATCAATTTCTGATCACTAGACTTTTCGGGATCCGTCACCTGTTAACCCTTCTGCCACCTGTCAATTATCAGCATCTCAACATTTCATCAAAATGATCATCAGGATTATACAGTTGTCTATGCAATAGTAAGGCATAATTGGGCAGATTTATCAATAGTGTCTAACACTTAGACAGTGTAAAGTTAGATAGAAGTCTTACAATGCCCCATTTATATAGTGTTTTAAATCTGGCGCAGGTAGAACTGTTGTCTAGTTTGTACCACAATTAAGTTGGCTTACTTGTACGCCAGAAACTGCATCAAAATTCTGGCGCATTTAAGCCACGCCTCCTTTTACGAGGCCATGCCCCTTTGTTGGAAGAGGCGCAGAAGTGTCTGAAACTGTCTAAAACACATAGTAAAAGTGGTTAAAATGCTTGTAAGATATTATTTTTGGTGCAAATTGAGCCAGAATTCTGGCACAACTGCCTTGATAAATCTGCCCCTATGAGTTGAAAGATGGTGTCTCATGTTTGTTGGCAAAGGTTGAGAGCTATGCAAAGCAGCTCAAGAGGGAACATGGGCATCCATTCATTGGTAGCCCATTTCTTTCGGTGTATATAATATTTCACCACTGCAGGAATAGTGAACAATTACAGTCATTCTTCATGCAATTGATTGAGGGCAAGTCTCAAAAGAGTTTGATCAAAGTAGACAAGCCCTTTAAAATGAGTATTTCTACCGATGTTAGAGCAGTGATTCTAAGACTTCACAGATTTTATATCCAAAATGTTAATTTATATAATATTCCTTCTACACTCTGGAACCCCAGACCATGGAAGATTAACAGTCATCTTGTGTTTCATCCATTTTTTTAAAAAATTTGGGGAATGTTGTTGACTTTCCCCCAACTGTTTGTCTATTGTCTATAGCCCTCCCCAACCTTTGCAGGTCTACAATTTTGTACCCGGTTTTCCTTAGATAGCTCTTTGGGCTTTGCCTGGTGGAGAGGTTGGGTGTGTTTAGTTGTGGACAGGTGTTTTTTTTTAAAAGGGAATGAGTTCAAAAGGTTAATTAATACAGCTAATGAGTGTAGAGTAGCAGGGCTTCTTAGAGTGCTTTCACACAGTTTTCTGGTGCATTTTTTTACAGAAATGCACATCATTAAACTGCCTTTATTGATGTGTATTTCTGCACCAAAAATGCAGTTGTAACGATTCTGGAGGTGGATCCACTGGACCACCGCAGGCGATGGCGTAAGCCCCTACAGGGAGGGAATCTAAGTGGGACCCGGTTTTCACAGAGCCCCCCGCAAAGGGGATGGTCTTGCTGCGGGGGGTCCACCAGGTCATACCCTGGCGGGTCTTGCCTGCGGGGGCGGCCAAGGGTGCGAGGAACAGGAACGGCAGGGAGGCTCGTAGTCCTTTGAAGACGAAAGGTCAGACAGGCAGCTCTGGCTCGTGGACGGTAGAGAAGAGCGTGGTTCGGGGCAGGCGGCAAGGTTCGTAGACGGTTAGACGTAGCAGAAGGTCGGTACACAGGTAGCATTATGGAAGCTATAGGAAGCAATTTTCTCCCATGGGTATTGTACACCAAGGATCACGGCAGAGGGCGGCAGGAGAGAGTGAGCCGGGTCTAAATAGGAGCAGTGCCCGGCTATGAACCAATTACCGGCGCCACTGCCCCTTTATATTCTAATGATGCCGGCGCGCGCCCGACCCCTGAGGGGCGGAGCTACGCGCGTGGACCCGGGACAGCAGCTGAGCTGGAGCTGAGTGGCTCAGGGTAAGTGCATGCGGCCGGGGAAGGGTGGCGCGCGGACCTCGAATCCCGACATGCGGAACGGCGGCTTGAAGAACGGCTCGGTGTAAGGGGCCATGGGGAGCGCCTGCGACCGGTGATGTGGGGTCGCAGGGGCGTCCGTGACAGTACCCCCCCCCCCCCCCTTGGGCCCCCACTCTTACTGGACTGGAGAAAACTCTGGATGAGGGGACTGCGTTTCAGGGATGTTCTCCTTCCGGATCTCACCAGGGAATCCTTCTTCTGGGTACGCCACGACCACTCCGTCCACCAAGATGTATCGATTTTCCCATTGTTCTTCACAGGCCCAGAATCTCCTTGACCTCGAAGACATTGGCGCTGTCATGCCATCAGACGGAGGAGGAGCGGCTTTTCTGGGAAATAATGGTTAAGGTCCAGTGGTTTCAATACAGGAGGACATGAAACGCGTTGGAATTCTCATCTTCTCTTGGGAGGGTAGCCGGAGTTTGTTTGCTACCGGATTGATGCGGCTGAATGACCTTAAAGGGTCCCAGGAAAACGGGGTCCCGTTTGTGAGACGGCATCTTCTTAAGCGGGTCCATATCTAGAACGAGAGCCACCACCTTTTCTCCTGGGAGAACACCGGAGGAGGTTTCTTGCTCTGTGCTTGATGAGACTTCATTGCGCCAGTTCTGATACACGCGGAGCAGCGACTGAAGGGTCTGGGATAAGATGGCCTTCATGTCTTGCATACCAGTGCGTTCCGCCCGCCGAAACCTCGGAGAGGTTGCCAGAGGGTAGAGGGGGTCCTGGGGATGCAAGCCATACATTGATGTTAGTAAGGGGGAGGCCCCTGCGGAATCGGACTCAAGGGATGCTATAGGAGAACTCCGACCACGGCAGTTAATTGGCACCATTCATCTGGCGTGGCCGAGACGAAATGAAAAAGTAGTTAACCAGGACTTGGTTGTACCTTCTACAACTGGCCGTTCGTCTCTGGGGAATTGGTAGCCGAAGAGAGAGTCTCTGGTCGAGACAAATTTACTGAGGAGTGTCAGTCTGTAATTGTCTTTGTATTTATTTATGATGCAATTTGTAACCAATCTGGAAGGCGTAGAATTTTTCTTATCTATTTTTTATTTTCTTTTTCTTTCTGACTCTGTTTGCGTTTCTGTGTTTATGTTTTTTTGGAGCCGGGTAATAACACATGGTTGTTGAATTAATCAAGCTAGCCGGGAGGCGGATGGCAGCCCTGCGCAACGGGTACGAGTGTGCCATTTGGAAAAGCGATCTGTAAGTCTCCCAGATATTGGTGTTGCCAGACGGACGGATGGTCGGTCGGATATAAAGTCCAATCGAAAATGTTGGTCCAGGGTTGATTGGTAAAGGAATGTGGATGAAGTGGCTGCGGGGGGGGAGTTTTGTGAATCGTGCGTCTTGAGTTTCAGGGGCACTGGAGACGCATGACGCAACGAAGTCCTTGATATCAGTTCTCCAGCTATGCGCTCACCAATAGAAACCGGATATCAGGTGGAAGGGGTTCTTCAGGGCGCCGGCAATGGCCTCAGCCCCATTGAGCAATGTCCCCCATTTCATGAGTTACGTTGCGGGGAGTAAGCAGGACGCACATAAGTCCTTCCAGGAGGGACCTTCGGAGGTCACTAGGGAGGCAGCGAGATGAGACGTTCTGGGGGGATGGATGTGTTCAGGAGAGGTCTCTTCACCCACCACGTCGGAAGCATGGGAAGAGGGCAGTCTGCTCTCACATTCTTCTCGGTGGCCTGAAATGGATCTGGAAGTCGAACCGGGAGAAGATGAGCGGAACACGCCTGGCATGGCGGGTTAAGTCTGCATGAGCACAGCTGCAGATATTGGAGGTTTTGTGGTCCCCGTGTAGATGCGGATGGGAAAACGGGCACCCTCCAGCAGATAAACGCCCACTTCCTCCAGGGCAATTGATGGCCTGTAGCTCCCGGTCGGAAATCGTGTAATTCTCGCGATAGGTGAGAAAGTGGAATGTCTTGGAGAAGATAGCCGCATGACAACGTCTTACCCGTAGGACCCTTTTTGTGTAAGGGACTGCTCCAAGCCCCCACAGGACGTAATGACATCCACTTCAGTGTGACATGGGTTTTGCGGGTCTGGACGTGCTAGGATAGATTGCCGTTATCGTAGCGTTGGCGGATTTGAGCTTCCTAACGCCTCCACGGCCTCGACAGGCCATATGCGTGGATTGGCTTCGTTTCTTTGGTGGTGAGCCGCTATCGGGGCCCACCAGCGTTTAGAGAGTGCGGGATGAATTGGCGAGTAGATCAGTACATTGCAGAAGCCCAAGAATCGCTGGATAGCCCGCAGCCCGACGGGCGTGGCATTGCAATACGGTAGACAGCTTTAGCAGGGGTCCTCCGTAGGCCCTTGGTCAGAGTGACATTACCCCAGAAACGGGAGGGGCTAGTCTGATGGATGTGGCACTTCTCTACTTGGCTTACAGGTGGTGTTCTCCCGGAGACGTCTTAGTACTGACGGACAGGCTGCGGTGGGTCTAGAGGTCAGGGGGAGAACACCCAGTAATGTCATAGCGGCCCCCAGGTTTGGACTAACAAGCAGGAGAGGAAAGAGGTCCCTGAAGACGTTCATTTCACGAGCATCCTGAAAGACGGCTGGGCATTACAGACGTACGAAGGGACAGTCACCAGGTACTGTGTGCCCATCCCTGGTGTTGAAGGACCGTCTACCATTCATTGCCCTTGCGGATTCGGTCCAAGTTGTAGGCCGCCTATCAATCCCAACTTGGAGAAAATCTCTGGCGCCTTGAGGCGATCTAAAAAGTTCGTGATTCAGCGGCAAGGGGTAAAGATTCTTACCGTGATCTTGGTTCAAGCACTGGGTAGTCTAATGCAGGGCCGTAAGGTACGTCCGATTCTTCTTCAGCGAAAAAGAACCCGCTGGCCTGCGTGGATCTGCGGACATCCGGTATGAACCGCCTTCTTGAGATTCTCCTGTTGTACTCGGACATGGCTTGGGTCTCGAGGAATAGACAGGAGGGTATAGATCTCGGCCCGGGGAGGATGGTACCGGCAATAGAAGTCGATCGGGCAATCTATGGACGATGCTGCAGAGACTCTCGGCTTGTCTCTCGGAAGGAAAACATCGCCGCATACTCCAGATATTCGGGCGGCAGACCGGGCAGCGGCTCCTGAAAGGGTTATGTGAGAGCAGGGAGCAAGTAACCGGGCGAGGTGCACCCAAACAACGCCCCGACAGTTGGGACCCGACGGGAAGTTCACCTCTCCAGTAGACCAGTCCAGGCATAGGAGACGTGGAGCCGTAGCAATGGGAGCCAAAGTGGATTCGCGGGCACGAGGAGCGAAGGCAACACATAGAAGAAAAGCGATCTCCTCCTTATGACAGTTGCCCCCACATGGAGAGGTACAGTGGCTTTGTGACGAATGGTTTCGGTGTCGCTAAGCAGCTCCGCTGACTGATGATGATGTCAAGCGGTTTCTCCAGACATACCTACATGGAAGCGATACTCGCCTCAACTAGAGCTGGTTGGATGAAGTTCCTGGCTGAGCCCCGAGTCAGAAACGGCGGAACCTGGAATGTGATACAGTCTCTGACACGACCTGACAGGCATCAATGCGTGGTGAGGAGGAGGTTGCTCCTTAGGAATGCTCTCCTTCAGATCCTGGTGCGGGAGTTTCCCGCGCCTTGGGCGCATGGGGGACAAGTCACTCGAAATTGCTCTGGGCTGCCACCAGTTAGAGGACACTAGCACAGTTGTCGCTCGCAGGGCCAATTCTTGCTCAGAGAGGCGAGCCCGATCATATCTGATTGGGATTCTGTCGGTGGGGTGTTGGAGGATGTGGGCGCAGGAGGCCCTAACACCCACCAAGGTGCAGGCGAGGAAAAACCGGCCGAGGTTGGGCTGATCTTGGCGATCTATGCAGAAAGCTCCTCCTCCCGTTCAATGAAGCGTATATTCGGATGCGGGTCGCCAACCGGATCTTAAGTCGCTAAGGGAGAGGACGGGAGGTCTCTAGCGGCCCAAGACGTCGTTACTCGACTTGAGTGTCCCTTCTTTGAACACGTTGAGCACAATAAGTGAGGCCTCGTTCCATTTCAGTTCTCACAGGCCAGGTCGTACGGAATTGCACCGCGTTGTATCTCAGACAGGTCTACCTGGCGTAGTTTTAGGAGGGGTCGTCTCTGCGGAGGAGGCACGGGCTGGTCCTCGAAGACGTTGCGGAACTCACTGAGATAGACTTGTAGATCGCCGTCACCGGATCATCGTCTGTCCATAGGGTTGTTATAGCCCAATGCCAGTTGGCTCTTCACGGTGAAGGAGGCTGACCACGAAAGACACCTTCGCACGTTTCGGTCAGGAAAACTGGCTCGGTCATCAGCTCCACGTGCATTGAGCATGGGGTGATTCATTCCTCCTGCATAGTTTGCGGGTCACCGTGACTGGAGGATGGGAGTGAAGCGGAGCTTGGGTCCCTTAGTGATCACGGAACCGCTGTGGCAGGAGCATCTGGAGATGGCCGGTGGTGCTGCTGGATGGGGACGTGCTGCTGCCAACACAAGGAGTAGTTGCTCGAGCTGCTGCGCTTGCTGTCGCAATCTGTTGTGGCTTGTTGGACCACGACGTTGGTGTATGGCTGGCAAACTTGGCAACGGTACCTTGGCAGGGATCCATGGCCAGATCCTACTCTGTAATGATTCTGGAGGTGGATCCTTGGATCTCGCAGGGCAAGGCGTAAGCCCGTACCAGGAGTGGGAATTAAAGTGGGACCCGGTTTTCACCAGAGCCCGCAGCAGTAAGCGGGATGGTCTTGTGAGGCGGGTGAGTCACCAGGTCCACTAATGGCGGGGCTTGCCTGCGAGTGGAGGTGGTGGCCAAGGCGGTGCGAGGTACAGGAACGGCATGCAGGCTCGTAGTCGGGACAGAGCAGAAGATCAGACAGGTGCTCTGGTTGTGGATCGGTAGACAAGCAGGGGTCGGGGGCAGGCGGCAAGGTTCGTAGACGGTAGATGTAGCAGAGGTCGGTACACAGGAAGGCAATAATGGAGCACAGGCTCAGGAGACACTTTCTCCATGGGTATGAACACCCAAGGATTCCGGAGGGGCGGAGGAAGTGACACGGACTATAGGTCGCAGTGCCCGGGCAATGAAACCAATTACCGGCCCGCACTGCCACCGCTTGTAAATTCAATATTGCCGGCAGCGCGGGGACCCGGAGCAGCCTGTGCTAGGAGCGTGGCCGGGTAAGTGCATGCCGGGGGGACGGGGAGGGAGAGCGGACCCCGACTCGTCGTAGCGGGGCGGGGTCGCTCGGTGCAGGGGCACGGGCGCGCCTGCGACCCGGGACTAGTGGTCGCAGGGGCAGTCCGTGACAGTACAGGGGAAGAGAGTGATATACATGAAACTTAAAGGATAAAGGGGAAATAGAAATTGAACATGAAGATACGTCGGGAAAATAGAACATTAAAACTTTGAATCATTAACAGGGAAATATGTACATGAAACATGAAGATACAGGGGATTTAACTTGAAACATGAAGATACAGGGGAATTAGAACTTTAAGAAACATAAAGATACTGGGGAAATAGAACATGAACATAAAAGATACAGGGGTAAAGGTAGAACATTGATATACATGGAGATACAGGGGAAAATAGAAAACAGTGTAACGATGAAAAGAAGGAGATACAGGGGAAATAGAACATGAAAACATGAAGGTACAGCGGAATAGAACATGAATAACATAAAGATACAGGGGAAACGTCAATCATGAAACATGAAGATACAGGGAAATGAACATGAAACTATGAAGTACAGGGGTAATAGGAACATGAAACATAATGATACAGGGGTAATAGAATCATATGAAACATGCACGATAAGGGGAAAAATTAGAACATGAAACATGAAGATACAGGAATAGAACATAAAATGTAGATACAGCGCGGAAATAGAACATGGAAACATAGAAAGATACAGGGGAAATAGAACATGAAACATAAAGATACAGGGGAAATAGAACATGAAACATAAAGATACAGGGGAAATAGAACATGAAACATGAACATACAGGGGAAATAGAACATGAAACATGAAGATACAGGGGAAATAGAACATGAAACATAAAGATACAGGGGAAATAAATCATGAAACATGAAGATACAGGGGAAATAGAACATGAAACATGAGTTTACTGGGAAATAGAACATGAAACATTAAAGATAAGGGGAAATAAAAATCATGAACATGAAGAACAGGGGAGGAGACTAGAACATGAAACATGGAAGTACAGGAATTGGAATCATGAAACATAAGTTACAGGGTAAATAGAACATGAAACATGAAGATACAGGGAAAATAGAACATGAAACATGAAGATACAAGGGAAATTGAACATGAAACATAATAAGTGGACATAAAAACATAAAAATACAAGGAAAATAGAACATAAAAACAAAGATACAGGGGAAATAGAACATGAAACATGAAAATAGAAGGAAAATAGAAGATGAAACATGAAAATACAGGGGAAAATAGAACTGTGAAAAAAACATAGAAAATACATGGAAATAAAACATGATAAGAAACGGAAAAATATCTTATTATAAGGGGACATTATGATCAACTGTCTTGGTCTAAGAACTTTCTTGTTGCCCCTTTGATTTTCCAGAAAAATATATCAAATAAAAGGGGGCTCTGAATTGCTGTTGCTGAGATGGGACTAAACAAGTAAATTTAAAAACAGGACATGTGAAAGGAAACATAAAATTAACATATAACAGAATGTTACTTAAAAGATACATGGATTATAGAACATTGAAAAGAACTAAATACAAATAATAGCATAAAATGTACCGAAAATACATATATATACAGAACATACTAAATAAATTATAAAATTAATAGAAAAATAGAATAATATATAAAAGTATTTAAAGTAAAAAAAAGATAAAAAAACTATAGTCAGAATAGATGCATTAATATTAAACATAAAAAATCATGAAAAAAAACATAAAATACAACAGACTAGCATCACGTGAACCACTGGAACTAACAATACACTTTTTCGATTAGAACTATTTAACATTGGAAATAGATGTGAAGTGTATTACATAAACAATAAAAATATAATTATATAATATTTTCAGACAAGAGATCTTGGGAAAAGAATGTAAAAATTCTTTTAGGCCAGTGTTATGAATACTGTTATATGTCTAAGCCTTAGCAAACCATGTTCGTAGCTCCCTTCTCATTTTTCCAGAGAATGAGGAGAGCATCTGGCTTGTCGTTATGGGTTATGATTGGTTGCTTATGGGCATAACACAGAAAGTTTTTAGACTAGACAGTTTTCATTTATGTGGGCCTCTAAAGTGTAATGTGAAAAACGAAACGATATAGACAATCATATAAAGTAGAACATTTAAAAATGAAACATAAAATCTAATATATGACGCATGAGAGAATAGTAAATATCATATAACATAAAACATGAAGAAACCCCATAAATAAACAAGATAAGATGAATATAAAGATTCGTATAAAATAGAACATGAAAAAAGAACAATATTCATATAATACATGAAGCTCTCGCTCTCCTGGACGTCGCTTGCATTAGTTAATACTTGTATATAAGAATGTATGCGTACAATGTGCAATTGGGTAATGTGAAGTTTGTCTGTGTCAGTGGGGGTGTGTCAGGTCTCACTTGTGAGCAATCCCATTGGGCTGTGTCAGGGATGTTTGGGTACATCTCCCCCCGAGGTGTCAACCCATAGTTGTTTTTCATTCATAAATTTCTAGAGGAAGAACAGAGAACGACACAATGTAGCGATTCGTAGGACAAGGCTCTGGAATTGTTACTCTATGGGGAATGGACTCTAGATTCCACCCTGATCCTCTGTAAGGAGTATGTGCCCCCTGGCTCCCCATCCTGTGTGTTGTCGCTATGTGCGGTGAGATATGGTCGTCTATAGGCGTCGGCTGAGAGGGCTTTGGTCCGCGTATAGAGATCGCTCCTGTGTCGCGAGTGCACAGAACCCAGTTTAAGGTTCATATGAGAAAAATAGACTGTATTAAACTCTATTCAGCCATTCTAGTTTTATCGGTATGCCCGGAAAGCTTGGGTGTCATACCATTGGGGCCACCATTCCTGCTCACCCAGCTTTCACAGAACCCTGCACAGGACTTGCCTCATGCAATGCTTTTTAAGGGAGGATTTGCCTTCAGGATTCTGGGAAAGCGGGGACCCTCTTGTCAGTGATCCCCCGGGGGCTGTAGTTCATTATAAAGATACCCGACTGGATTCTGAGTTTTATTTCATGTTGTGTACACTTACCAGGCTCGTGGAGAAGATTGTGGAGCATGATTGCCCTCTGTCCTGCTCGCCGCTCACTGCGCAGAAATCAGCCACTCTATGTACTGTGCGGGAGCATGTCAGGCCGGCCCGCCATAGGCAAAGGGGCGGCGCTCGGGCTGTGGAAGTGGGCCACTATTTTTGGAGAGTCTCAGGCCGCAGTCACAGTTGCTCTTAAAATTTTTGAACCCCTCTCAAGATTCTAATAATATTACAGTGAGTCGTTCCAGCAGCTTCGGAGAAAGAGTAACCCTCCACTGCCTAAGCAGCCGCCTCAGTCCACATGACATGCACTGGACACCGTCACCCAGCAAAGAGGCCAATGATCTTCAGGGTGTGGAGAGGAGCCAAGGAATAATGATCAGGACTATCCTCCTATCTATCTATCTGATACTATCTTCTAGATTATCTATATTATCTTTCTCATATCTTTCTATCCATATATATCTATCTATCTATCTATCTACATCTATCTATATATCTTTCTATTCTCATTTTCTTATATCTATCTCTTGTTCTATCTATATATCTATCTATTTTCTATCTATCTAATCTATCTATCTATTCTATCTATCTATCTATCTATTCTATCATCAATCCATATCTATCTATCTCGCTATCTATCTATCTATTCTATCTTTATATCTATCTAATATCTATATCTATCTATCCATATCTTTCTTTCTCATATCTATCTATGTATCTATCTATCTCATATCTAGCTATCTATCTATCTATCTTTCTATCTATCTATCTATCTATCTAGGTCATATCTGTTCGATCTATCTATCTATCTATCTATCTATGCTATCTTTTTATTATTATCCCATATTATCTATCTATCTATATCATATCTATCTATCTATCTATCTAGGTCATATCTATCTTCTATCTATCTATCTATCTATCTATCTATCTATCTATCATATCATATCTTATTATCTATCTATTATCTATCTAATCTATTATATATTATTCTCTGTACCCCAATACTTTTGCGAAATAGATAGATAGATAGATTGGATAGATAGGAGGAAATAGTCAGATATTGAATAGATAATAGATAGAAATAATGCAGCACTCTTCTTAAAGAAATTGTGGTGACAGCGGAATTAAGTCACGACCAAGACTGGATTAATAAGAATGCAGAAAATCCAACAGCACTCTAGATAGATAGATAGATATGAGATAGAAAGATAGATAGATAGATAGATAGATATAGAAATAAGATAGATAGATAGATAGATAGATAGATAGATATGACCTAGATAGATAGATAGATAGATAGATAGATAGATAGATAGATATGAGATAGATAGATAGATAGATAGAAAGATTGGATAGATAGAATAGAATTGAGATAGAAAGATGGTATGGATGGATAGATTGAAGTTATGGGCAACAGTTAGGATTAATAGATTTTGGATACTTAGTTAAATATTAGATAGATTATGGAATAAGATAGATAGATATTCGAAATTGAAGGAGCAGCCATGAAGATAGATTGCCCAAGGAAGAGATTCTGATGCGGGCCTATCAGTCTTCGATTAGAGCTCCTCTCTGGGCCATGGGGGTGGGGAGAATAATTGCGTACTGCATCTGTGAGGGCCTCTGACAGCGGGAAGGTATAGGAATGAAGTCCCGGTCCTAAGCAAAGAGGGTGACGTCCAGGGAAAATATCAGAGCCCAACATAGTTCGCTCATCACAAGGTTTCGATCATTCATGAGTTTAAGACACAGCTTGGAGGCGGCTCGTAGGCTTCGTAAGAGTTAGTGTTCCCAGTCGTCCATGAAGCACCGAGTGTGCATTTCAAAGGTCTGGAATTGATGCCCTAAAAAGGTGAGAAGAGATGAAAGTCATATAGACCGGGGGAATGGGAAGAAAACAAGGGAGGAAGGGTCGGACGAGAGCAAGAGATGGGGAAGTCAATAGACCGGGCAAAAAAAAATTGCATGCCACGCCATCTTGTTGTGCGCCACGCACCTTAGAAAAGCCCACACCAACTCCACTAATGAATAAAATAGCTCTGCGTAGAAAGCCAGGTGAGGCCCTCTAGCCAGGGTTGTGCCCTTATGCTGGTAGATGCCACTATAGCCAGGTGGACGCCCCCTTAATAATCAGGTTGTGCCCCTTTTTTAGCCAGTTAGTGACCCCTTTTACGTCAGGTATGGACCTAATAGCAGGTAGTAGCCCCCTATAGCCAGGTAGTTGCCACTTTAGCAGGTAGTACGCCCTCTGGTAGCCTGGGTAGTGCCCCCTTGTAGCAGGTAGTGCACCCCTTGTTAGCCAGGCAGTGCCCCCTGTTAGCCAGGGAGTAGCCCCTAATGGTATCCAGGTAGTTGCCACCTTGTAGCCAGGCGTTACCCCTTGTAGCCAGGCAGTGCCCCTTGTACCACGGTAGTGCCCCTGTTGCCAGGTATTTGTGACAGTAAGCCAGCATTGTCGCCAGTTAAGACCATGTATCTGCCCCCAGTAGACAGGCATTGTCCCAGGTAGCCTGGTATTGCCCTCCATTAGACTGGTATGCCCCAGTAGCCAGGTGGTGCCTCCAGTGCCAGGTATTGTCCACAGTAGCCAGGCATTGCCCTCTGTAGCTAGGCATTGCCACCAGTAGCAGGCATTGCCCCAGTAGCAGTGGTGCCCCTTGTATCCAGGCATTGTCCCCAGTAGCCAGGCATTGACCCCAGTAGTCAGGTATTGCCCCCAGTAGCCAGGTGGTGCCCCCAGTAGCCGTCATTTCCCTGTAGCTGCATTGTCCCACAGTAGTTAAGGTATTCTATTTGCCCCCCAGTTGCCAGGTGGTGCCGACACGTTGCCAGGCATTGTCCCCAATAGCCAGGTAGTGTCCCCAATAGCCAGGCATTGCCCCCAGTAGCCAGGTATTGCCCCAGTAGCAGGTGGTGCCCCTATTGTAGCAGGTAGTGACCTCTTATAGCCAGCATTGCCCCCAGTAGGCAGGTATTGCACCAGTAGGCCATGGCATGGACCCAGTAGGAGGGTATTGCCACCAGTAGCCAGGCTCTTTGTCCCAGTAGCACAGGCATTGCCCCCCAGCTATCCTGTTTTGTCCAGTTAGCCAGGCATTGTCCCCAGTAGCCAGGCATTGCCCGCAGTTAGCAAGGATTGCCCCCAGTAGCCCATGGCATTGATCCCAGTAGACAAGCATTGCCCCCAGTAGCCAGGTGGTGCCCTTTGTAGCCAGGCATTGTCCCCAATTAGGTACTATGCATATGCCCCTTGTAGCCAGGCATTGCCCCCAGTAGCCAGATGGTGCCCGTTGTAGTCAGGCGGTGCCCCCAGTAGCCGGGAATTGTCCCCAGTAGCCAGGCATTGTCCCCAGTAGTCAGGTATTGCCCCCAGTAGCCAGGTGGTGCCCCTTGTAGCCAGGTGGTGCCCCCAGTAGCCAGGCATTGTCCCCAGTAGCCAGGCATTGTACCCAGTACCCAGTCATTGCCCCCAGTAGCCAGGTATTGCCCCCAGTAGCCAGGTGGTGCCCCTTGTAGGCCAGGTAGTACCCCCAGTAGCCAGGCATTGCCCCCAGTAGCCAGGTATTGCACCCAGTAGCCAGGCATTGCACCCAGTAGCCAGGCATTGCCCCCCAGTGGCCAGGTATTGCCCCCAGTAAACAGGTGGTGCCCCTTATAGCTAGGTAGTAACCCCGTGAGCCAGGAAATTGCCCCAGAGCCAGGTATTGACCCCAGTAGCAGTTATTGCCCCACAGTAGCCAGGCATTGTCCCCAGTAGCCTGGAAATTGTCACCAGTAGCAAGGCTTGCCGTCAGTAGCCAGTTATTTGCCCGGTAGCCAAGTTTTGCCCAGATAAACAGGTGGTGCCCCTCGTAGGCCAGATAGTACTCCCCTGTAGCCAGGCATTTGCTCCAGTTGCAGGTATTGCCCCTAGTAGCCAGGTATTGCCCCTGTGCCAGGTATTGCCCCCAGTAGCCAGGCATTGTCCCCCAGACCCCAAAAAGAACAAAAAAAACCAATACCCAGGAATTGTCCCAGTAGCCAGGCATTGTCCCCTCTGTAGCCAGGCATTGCGCAGAGCCAGGTATTGCCCCCAGTAGCCAGGTATTGCCCCCAGTAAAAAGGTGGTGCCCCTTATAGACAGGTAGTACCCCTTATAGCCAGGCATTGTCCCCAGTAGCTAATAAAAAAAATAATAAAAACTACTCACCTCACCAGGCTCCCAGCAACCCGTCCAGCTCGGGACAGATTCCGCATCGTCGAGGCGGGAGTGAGTTGCAGCCGCGCGTCCGCGCCCCTGCGACGTTGTCTTATAACAATCAGGGAGAAAGTGGAAGGGAACACGATCCCTCCTGCCTCCTCCTGCCTGACCGTGCGGCCACACAAGTCACAAGCCGCTTCACCCGCCTGTAGGAGTGACGCCAGAGAGTTGCGTCCCTGACGCTACTTCCGAGACGCACGGTCATTTAAAGAACCCCCACTGTCTGTTGGCGGCGGGAGGTTCGTCAACTCTGCCGGGGTGGCGGGGAGGAGAGGGTGGGGACCCCCATTAGCAGGACCACCCCGCCAAATGCGGGAGAGTTGGCATGTAGTAGATAGATAGATAGATAAAACAGATATGAGGATAGATAGATAAGTGTGGGATAGATAGAGGATAGAAATACAGATAGAAAGAGGTACAGACAGATAGATAGATATGAGATACATTGATACAAAGATAGATATAGATAACTACACATAGTTTAATAAATAGAGATAGATAGGAAATACTGTAGATAGATACCAACCAATCAGAGCTCATAGTAATCAGAGCTCATAGCGACCAATCACAGTTAAGCTTTAGGGCCACATGTATGAATCCCGCCGGGTCGAGGCGCCGTTTTCCGCCAGTTTTCCGGCGGGAAACTGCGCCTGATTTATGTCGCGGCCGGGCGGGGGGCTCATAATACATGTAAAGTCCGCCGCGCCTCGCCAGCGTATGAGGCGAAGTGCGGGACATGGGCGCTGTGCGCGCTGCGCCTATGCTTCGCCGCCGAGGAAGTGCACTCATACATGGGGTAAAAGTCCGCCGCGCCTCGCCGTGTGTGGGGTGCAGTGCGGGACTTAGGCGCCGTGCGGGACTGCGCCGAGAATCTGCTTTCCCATGCGAGACAGGGTGGAAACGGCGAGAAATCATTCCAAAATGTCCCGGGGCGGAGTATGAAGCAAAAATCCCCCTTTATAAAGGCGTTCTACATTTTTTGGGTCTAAATCCTCCGTCCGAGGCGAAGTGAAGCAGGATCGGAACATGCGAGGAAGCGGATCGAAGATCGCGACAGAAGTCTCGGCGCTCCGCTCCGTGCAGCAGGAGTGTGATTCCCGAAAAATCGCCTTTATAAAGGCGGAAAACGGGTGCAGAAAAGAGCTGAACGAAAAAAAATCCACTTCTTAAAAAAAAAAATCACTTTCCCAAACTCGAGAACGGCACAAAATCAAGAAATTTTGATATTGGAAATTGCCGGGAAATACAGTAATTCAAATCCTGAAACCTTTTCTCATTGGTCGGCATAAACCGGCCAATCAGAATAGGACGACAAAGCCCCATTCTAGCCTATGGAGGAGTTTGGACAATCAGAATCCACGGCGGACATTTTCAAAATACGTAAAAAGGCTGCAAAGAGCTGATTGGCTGAGCTAGCGGGGTCGCCTAGCTCGGCCAATCAAATAGGAGCGACAAAGTCCCATTCTAGCCTAAGGAAAGTTTTAAACCAATCAGAATAGGAGCGACAAAGCCCCATTCTAGCCTATGGAGGAGTTTGGACCAATCAGAATCCACGGTGGGACAGTTCAAATACAGTAAAAAAGGCTGCAAAGAGCTGATTGGCTGAGCTAGCGCGCCGTCAACCTCAGCCAATCACAGCGCGAGCTACATTCTCATAGAGTTCTAAGGAGAAAACAAATGGTTTGTGATTGGCTAATTTCAAAGAGCCGCCGTAATTTGGACCAATGGGAGAGCGAGCGATGCTCCTATGGGTTTTGTAATGCAATCTGAAATAAAACTGTATATGGCCGAAATCACTTTTATTACACTACACAAGTTGTGCTGATGTGTTTATAAAAGGTATCCTATTATGTGGCTAACGAAAAATTTTATTAATTCCCTAAAATCTTGTTTATTTATTTATTTTCGTTAGCCAATGATCAATAGTATTGGGTGCATCGAAAAATAAAGAAAAAAAATGATTTTAGGGAATTAATATTTTTTTTCGTTAGCCACATATTAGGATTCCTTTATATACACATTGGGACAACTTCTGTAGTGTTATAATGTGATTTCGGCCATGTACAGTTTTGATTTCAGATGCATTACAAAACCCATAGGAGCGTCGCTCGCTCTCCCATTGTCCAAATTACGGCGGCTCTTGAAATTAGCCAATCACAGAGCGCGCTCCCGAATGGCTATTTCCCCATAGAACTCTATGAAAAGTAGCTTTGCGCTCTGATTGGCTAAGCTGGACGAGCCCCCACTGCTTCAACCAATCAGCCCGTTTCTGCCTTATTACTGTATTTTGAACTGTCCCGCCTTTTGAATATGATTGGTCCATTTTCTCCATAGGCTAAATGGGGCTTTGTCGCTCCTATTCTGATTGGTCAATTCTCCTCCATAGGATAGAATGGACATTGTCGCTCCTATTCTGATTGGCCGAGCTAGGCGAGCCCCTGCTAGCTCAGCCAATCACTTTTTTGCAGCCTTTTTTTACTGTATTTTGAACTGTCCCACCGTGGGATTCTGATTGGTCCCCAAAATCCTCCATAGGCTAGAATGGGCTTTGTCGCTCCTAAATTTTGATTGGTCTAAACTTCTCCATAGGCTAGAATGGGACTTTGTCGCTCCTATTCTGATTGGCCGAGCTAGGCAAGCCCCCCGCTAGCTCAGCCCAATCAGCTCTTTGCAGCCTTTTTACTGTATTTTTTAACTGTCTCGCCGTGGATTCTGATTGGTCCAAACTCCCCATAAGGGTAGAATGGGGCTGTGTCGCTCCTATTCTGATTGGTCCAAAAATCCTACATAGGCTAGAATGGGCTCTGGTCGCTCCTATTCTGATTGGTCCAAACTCCCTCCATAGGCTAGAATGGGACTTTGTCGCTCCTATTCTGATTGGCCCCGGTTTATGCCACCATGAGAATAGGTTTCAGGATTTGAATTACTGTATTTCCCGCAATTTCCAATATCAAATTTCTGATAGTGTGCCGTTCTCGAGTTTGGGAAAAATGATTTTACTTTTTTAGAAGTGTATTTTGGGACATTCAGCTCCTTTCTGACACTGTTTTCCACCTTTATAAAGGCGATTTTTTCATGGAATCACACTCCTGCTGCCCCGGAGCGGAGCGCCGAGACTTCTGTCGCGATCATCGATCCGCTTCCTCGCATGTTCCGATCCTGCTTCACTTCGCCTCTTTCCGGAGCATTTAGACCAAAAAAAAACCAGGTCTTGCTTTTTCGGAGCTGCCGAGCGCCGCGATTTGGGCAGCCGCGATGGTACATGCCTCGACTATATGAGCGCGCCGCGTCCCGCCCCGAACGCCTACACCGACCCGCCCCACCGCGCCCACTTTCCCCCCCACGCCCGCCCCTTCATGCGGGCCGCAGCCGAAAGTGCCGAACGCTGCGTCCAACAGCGGGATTCGGGCTGGGAGGCGCAGTGTACGCCAGAAAACTGGCGTAAAGCCCCCTTTATACATGTCGCCCTTAATGTCTAATACTGCTCTGGGAAAATGAAAGCTGAACTTTGATTGGTTGCTATGAGCTCTGAATGTTTGCTATGAGCTCTGATTGGTTGATATGAGCTCTGATTGGTTGCTATGGGCTCTGATTGGTTGATATGATCTCTGAATGTTTGCTATGAGCTCTGATTGGTTGCTTGAGCTCTGAATGTTTGCTATGAGCTCTAAATGTTTGCTATGACTCTAAAGGGTTGCTTTTGAGCTCGATTGTTTCCCCAAATGAACATGATTGGTTCCCTTAAAAGGCTCTGTTTTGGGTTGCTTTGAGCTCTGTTTGGTTTCAAAGAGCTCTGTTTGGGTTACAATGACTCTGTTTTGGTTGTTTGTGGGCAAAAAAGACTTTCCTTTCAATTAGACGTTTTGATAAAGACTCCCATAACTTTCACCTTTCTAGAAAAAGATTTTTTGTTTGGGTTTTGGAAATAAAAAATTTTTTTATTTTTTGTGGGGGGGGGGGGGGGGGGGGGCGTGGGCCAAACCTCTGCAGTGATTTGCCTTGTGCTGTGGTGCCCCCGGCCAAATGATCACCGGGTCCCCGCCTCCGGGGGAAACCCTGCGCTGTACCCCCTAGGGTGGGAATCCCCGGCCCTTTGCGGGCGCGCTCCACCCCCTTTCCCAAATTTTGCTGCAGTTTTTTTTTTAAATTTTCCATTCAAATGTTTTTTTTTTCTAAAAAATAAAAATCGGCCCGCAAAATAAATTTAAATTTTAAAAAGTTGGGGTTGGCAAACCCAAGCTGAAAGTGCGCACGGGAAAGATTTTATGGAGGTTCGCCGTTTAAACGGATGGAGAAACAGACAGATCAATCTTCTATCTATCTTCTACAAACCTACCCCCCAAATTTTCCTATCTATCTATCTACTATCTATCTACCCTACCTATCTATCTATCAAATCAATCAACCTCCAAACTATCAAACAAACTACCCAATAAAAAACCCAAAGAATTTCGCACACCAGCGGGTTAAGGGTAAAAAAAATCAGGTTTTTTTTTAAAACATGTTAGCAACGACGTTTGGGGCCCCCTCCCCAACCCCTTTTTTCAAAAATAAAAAGGGTGCACAAGTGATCAAAATAAATAGTAATAAAAAATACAACAAATCAATAAATAAAACCAAAAATCCCGGGTAGAAAAACTTAAAATACTTTCCCCAAGAAAAAATTTTCCCTAAGGTAAAATAAGGGCAAAAATTAAATTTAAAAAAAACTTTGCACAAAAATACAGTTTTACCAGGTGTATCTATATGTAAAATTTTAAAACAGGGGCGGAGCCCAAAAAACCCGCGTACCTAAAAATAAAAACAACAGCTTTGTAAAAACCCTGGAATACAATCATTTTGGGGCTTCTAAAAAAGGTCATTGCGCATGTCCGGAAGTACAAAAAAATTTACAGAATCAAATTGTGAATACAAATGTAGACGCGCATGCCCGGGAAAATGTAGCACGCCCTTTTACTTAGAACTACAGCAATAAACGGCGCAAACCCGGGAATTTTACAAAGGCAAAACGCCCTTAAAAAACAATGAAATTTTTTAAATAACTTAAACAGAAATACAATAAACCAAAAACACCAGCTCACGTATACCGAAAAAAAGACCCGGGAAAAAATATAAACTGAACCGAACTAACGGGCCCCAAGCCTACACTACTTTCTGCGAATCAAAATAAAAAAAGGGACAAAATTCCCACAAAAAACCGGCGGGACCACGGCCCCAAACCCCCAAACCAAAAAAAATAAAACCCGAAAATTGACCTTTTTAAAATTTAAACACGAAAACTAAAATTAAATAAGTAGGGGCACCCACCACTAAAACCCCAACCTACATGCCTAACCCCAAAAGGGGAACTTCCTCACCCTTTTAAAACAACTAATAAAGAAAAAAATAAAGAAAAAAATTAAATAAATAAAATAACCTAAAAAAATAATAAAAAATAAAAAATAACATAAAATACTAACGGACATGCGCCATGCACCCAAAAACACGCCCAAATTTAATTTACTTTTAAATTTTTATTTAAAACAGATTTTAAAAATTGTTTTTGGAAAAAAGTCTTAAAGAATCCAAAATAAGGGGGGGGGTAGGTAATATGCCCTCCAGTCCCCAAAAAAATTTGTGTTTTAACCCCTTTTTTTTTAAAAAAGGGGGGAAAGAAAAAAGAAAAAAAAAAAAATTAATAATCAAATTACAGGGGGGAAATTAGAAAGCATAATGAAAAAAAGGTACCTTAAACATCCCGTGTTGTAATCTTAAAAACAATGTTCAAAACCCTTTGGGGTTTTCAGAGCTCCCGTTTTTAAAAATCCATTCTAATTCTCTTTTCTTTAAACCCAAGTTAAAGGGGCACCCCCAAACGTAAATGACACGGGAAAAGGGTCAACAACCAACTTTTTGTTTGCCCATTCACTGTGCCCCCTTTTCGACAAAGGTGTTTAAAAGAGACAGGTAAAACCCAAGTCTCTTTTTTAAACTTATGATGAATCTGTGGTTGTTAAAAATTTTCCTTTTTTAAAAGTCGCGGGTGTTCCGCCCCAAAAATTTTAGTTTTCCCGGGGCAACAAAAAGAATAAAAATTACCCACTCTAAATACAAGAAAAAAGATATTTAATCTTTAAAAACACTCTTTTGTAATGGGAAGCCAAAAAACATCCCCTTTTTCGGGGGTTTAAACTTACATTGAAAAACAATTTAAATGGATGGGATCCAATTTTTAAATGGGCCCCCAAAATTAGCGGGGCGAGTTTTGGGGGGACAAAAAATTATATTTTTCACAATTTTGGCCCTTTTAAATTTCAAGACCCTTTTTAAAGGAAAATTTTTGGGGAAATTTTAAATTTCCCACAACATTGGAAAAGCTATTTCGGGGGACATGCCAAAAATTTTTTAAAAATTTCCCCCCGAAAAACCCTGGACTCAGAAAAATTGAACTTTAGACAAAAAATGCAAACCCCGGGACTCATCGGGGGTTCCTTTTTAAATTTAGGGTTTTCCCACAAAAAACTTTTTTAAACCCCTCTCAACATGAGATGCAATAAAACAGAAGGAAAACCCTTTAACCCCCAAGAAACTTCTTAGTCATCAAAAAACCCTTTTTTGTCCCAAGATTCCCAAAAACAATAATGCGACGAGCTCCAAAAATTTGACAAAAGGCCCCGGGGGACTTCGCATACTTTTTAGGATGGGACTACAGAAATGCAGAAGGGTATTTCAATCAGTTTTTCCCTTTAAAATACAAACAGTGTTTTAACTTAAACACCAACGACAAAAAACTTTAGAAACCAAAAAAAATTATTTCCATAAAAAAAGATAAGGTAAATTTAAAGTCACTATAACATTAAATTTTAAAAAGAGACTAAAAAACCAAAAGCTCATCAACATAAAACCTAACCAAATCAAAAAACACATCGGCTAAAAATCCCACCACCCAAAATTTTTTTAAATGGGGGAAAACCCTAGACAAAAATTTTTTCTTCAAAAATAGACAAAAAAAATGTTTTCATAAGTAGGGGGCAAAATTTTGCCCCAAGGCCGTACCTTTTTCCCGTAAATAAAATATACCAAAATAAAAAATAATTACTGGTTTAGTACAAAGAAAGGGAGACAAATTTAAAAAATCTTTAAACTGTATCTGAAAATTCAGTTTGGGAACAAAAGTCCTTTTCCCAACGGCCCAAAAACCTTTGCCCTGGTTAATTGACGTGTAAAGACTGACCACGTCAAACGAGGCCAGCAAAGCACCCATTAGGAAAAGATGTAGAATGTAATTTACACAAAAAAACACTGGTGTCCCCCGTACAAAAAGAAGGGGATTGAAACCCCAAAATTACTCAAAAAAACCCCGTCCCCAAAAAAATAAAACATGACTAGACAAGGGAAAAACTTCCCGACACAATTGGCCCCCCAGGGGGTTTGAAAATGATTTGTGTATTTTTGGCAGAAAATACAAAATAGGTGTTACAGGATACATAACATACAAGAAATCTTTAAGTTTGGAGTCAATAAGACCCCCATAAAAGGCATTCTCAATGATCACCCTAAATTTTTAGCTAAATATCAATAAAGGATCACTTGATAAAACACGATATACGTCAGTATCAGATAATTGTCGATGAGCAACTGCCATATACTGTGTCATATCCATAAAGACGATTGACCCACCCATATCTGCAGAACTTATAGAGATATTAGGGTTATCAGTTAGTTCTTTAATAGCAGCAATTTCAGAAGAAGTTAAATTAGGGTGATTTAACATATGGCCCTTATTACTGCACTGCAAAGTTTTTAAACATCCTTTTAAACCCAAACTGCATAAAAGTTTCAATGGGATGAGAAACCAGAGGCGGATGGAATTCACTAGGGAGGGAAAGATTAAAATCCCTCAACCTGAACTCCACCATCCCGGTATCATCAACCCCAGAAACCCCTACAGTATTATCTTGTGATTTAAACCAAACTATTAACTTCAATTTACGAAAAAACTGTTGCAATTCTAAATCAAGATTAAACCAATCAACCTTCTGGTCAGGGCAAAAAGAAAGTCCCTTAGATAACAAACATTGTTGCGCTTCAGAAAGAGTGAGAGATGAAATATTTACCACAGTAGATGAAATTATTTCTGAGAGGGAGCCAAAACGTCGTCCGCTAACATGTTGGAATAAAAAAACCTGATTTTTTCACTGTTACCTGCTGAGTGCTGCGAATTCTTTGGAGTTTATATATATATATATATATAATATATATATTTATTATTTTATATATTATATAATATATATATATTATAAAATGAGAATTTTTTAATGCCATATTTGTTACTCTCTGCAAAGTCAAAAGTTTACATATATTTCATTAGTATTTGGTAGCATTGCCTTGAAACTGTATGACTTGGGTCAAATGTTTTGGGTATGCTTCCACAAGCTTCTCAGAATAGTTGATAGGAATTTTAGCCCATTCCTCCTGACAGAACTGGTGTAACTGAGCCATGTTTGTAGGTCATCTTGCTCGCACATGCCTTTTCAGCTTTGCCCATAAATTTTCAGGACATTGTGATGGCCACTCCAAGACATTGACTTGGCAGTATGCGTCGGGTCATTGTCCATTTGGAAGACCCATTTCCGCCCAAGTTTTAACTTCCTGGCTGATGTCTTGAGATGTTGCTTCAGTATTGCCATATAATCTTCTTTCCTCGTGAAGCCATCTATTTTGTGAATTCCGTCCTGCAGCAAATCAACCCCACAACACGATGCTGCCAACCCTGTGTTTCACAGTTGGGATGGTGTTGTTAGGCTTCCAATCTTCTCCCTTTTTCCTCCAAACGTAACGATGGTCATAATTGCCAAACAGTTAAATTTTAGTTTTGTCAGACCACAGGACAAGTCTCCAAAAATGTAGGTCTTTGTTCCTGTGTGCATTTGCAAACATTAATCTGGCTTTTATATGTTTATTCTAGAGTAATGGCTTCTTCCTGGCAGAGTGGCCTTTCAGCCCATGTTGATTCAGTAGTCGTTTCACTGTGGATAATGATACAATCTTACAAACTTCCCCCAGCACATTCACAAGGTATTTTGCTTTTGTTCTTGGGTTGATATGTCGAACCACAGCACGTTAATCTCTGAGACACAGAACCTGTCCCCTTCCTGAGCGGTATGATGGCTGGACATTCCCATCTTGTTTGTACTTGCGTATAAATGTTTGTACAGATGAACAAGGTACCTTCAGGTATCTGGAAATTGCACCCAAGGATGATCCAGACTTGTGCAAGTCCACAATTCTCTTCCTGATATCTTGGCTGATTTCTTAGCAGTGTTTTTGTGGTGTGCTTTAAAAAATACATCCACAGGTGTGTCTCTAATTAACTCAGATGTTAACTCAGAAGCTTCCAAAGACATGACATCATCATATGGGCTGTCCCAAATTGTTTAAAGGCATATTAATTCGAGTGTATGTAAACTTTTGACTTTGCAGAAAGTAATAAAAATGATTTAAAAAATTTTCTTTCATTATTCTGGCATTTGGCAGATTTCTTTAGAGTTTCCCATGATTATACACACAGAAGAAGTGTGTTTCTGGTGTGCATTAAAATACATCCACAGTGTATCTCTAATGAACTCAGATAATACACAGAAAACAGTCAAAAACTGCATGAAATCCAAACCAGCGCTAATGTAGAAATATGCTGAACAATTCTGACAATTGGCAAATGTAAATAGTTTTGGTAATCCTAATTGACCTAAAACAGTTAAGATTTACTCTGATTTCATGTCAGATAGTAAGAAAAACATGACTATATATTATGTCTTTTTATATAGTGTATGTAAACACCTACAGTAATATGCACTTCTTTGCTACTGTAATCACTGCCTCCTTATTCCTCAAACTACTTGATTACCCTCATACCATACAATAGTATCCTTATCACTCCATCTGTTTTACCATCTAATCTGACCTCCACTCCTGACCTCTATCACAGAATCAAGACCTTCCTCTCAACACACATATAACCACCTCATGCTCTATCCACTCACACCTATTACCACTCTCCCTGCTTCTCCTTGCTACTAGGGACATATCTCCTAATCCCAGGCCCACTTAGAATATCCTCACTGTTATTTCATCCTTCTCTTATTGATCAACCAGCACAAACTCCTGTAACCCTTTATACCTCAAACCTATTCCAAAACTTATAACCTATTGTGTACAACAAACTTCATTCATTTCATACAACTTGCCCTTTTTTGCTCTGACAGAAACTTGGCAAAAAACAAAATGGTAGTCAGCTCACCTGATCGATTGTGAAGGAGAAATGAACAACGCCCGGACTCGATGAGAAGCAGATCATCAGCAAGGAGGCAACAACACAAAACAAAACAAAAACAGTCCAGCGGAGAACATTCTCAAGGGTGAAAAAATGGTTCCAAAAATTTATTTATGAAAGGCGATTAAAAGACCCACATAGAATCATGCAAATCGCATCGAGACCGACGTGTTTCGGTGCAGCAGCATCTTATTCATGGCATAACAAAACACATATACAATACAATTTAAAAACCCTGGTAACGGGTCATGTGATCTCTCAGGTGATGAGAGGAAATGACGTAAACAAATAAAACATAAACATACATAGCTTTAAAAACATAGATCAAAGGTGTTAGATGCAACTGCAATGGTAACATGATGGATGATGGATAGTTAATAGTGGCAAATAAGATCATACCGTCTATTTAAACCGCAAGGGAATCTGGTGCCAAGTGTAAAGATCCACCAGGCCTCCCTAGCAAGCAACCTTCCCTCCTATGATCGCCACCTCTCCCAGGTCTACTACCCCGTTCTCTACCCTGAACCGAGAAGTGGGTAACGTCTCCTGCATGTGCGTCCTGAAAGTGTCTTGACGCCATGGAGATACCTACACTCAAAGGTTTTTTTGGCTTTCCGACAGATGTCTGCGGATGCGGGACTTTAGGGAGGCATGTTGTGCAGCAACATATTTTTTTTGACATACTGTACAGGTAATTTAAAAGTATACACCAAAGCGAATGTTACAATTAATGTAGCTATTCATTTTAAAATCTTGTTATATGACACCGAATGGAATTCCTTAGATATAATACCCATGGCTACACGTGATGCACCTAAAATTGCCCCGCATTTGTACATGCCCTTGGTGTTCAGCCAGGTTTTTTTAAAGATGATCTCGATTATAGAGAAAAACACTGGAGATAATAGAGAACCTAGAGTATGACTTCGTTTTGAAATAAAACCGAACAATCCTGTTCTTAAATTGATTTGTTTGGTCCCTATTTGGTTCAGTAATTAAAGGAAGAAAAATTTTTTTACAATGTTGCAAATTGATGGGGTAATGACCCGCCTATAGGGTAGTAAATGAAATAATTTAGAATTTAAAATTTTTCATTTTTTATATATTGTTGACAAGCAATTTTATCTATCAAATTCTAGAAATTTTTTGACTAGTTTATCCAGCAACCATTTTGGATAATTCCTCTGCCTTAGGTCTAGAAAGAATTTTTCTTTCTCATAGATAGGAAACGATTAGGGATGGAACCAATTCCCTTTTAAATTCTAATAAGTTCCACGTACGGATGCATTAACAACATGCTTGATTGAGGGTGACTTCCCATGTAAAAGGGTTTTTAGGAGGTGGATTTTCTAAAACGGCAAAACCTCCACTTTGTCATTTTGACCTACCAGTGTAATGTCCAAAAATTAAACTATCCTTTTGCCATTCTGTAGTTAAAAACCAGGTTCATGCTGTTAGCATTAATATATTGTGTGAAACTCTAAGGCTTGGGTATGAGTGCCCCCCCACACCAGGAGCAGGTATTTATATGAGCGACCCAAAAACCACCTGATGTGGGGGGTAAAAACACAGGTAGAAGTCCGGGCGTTGTTCATTTCTCCTTCACAATCGATCAGGTGAGCGAATACCGTTTTTTTTTTTTGCCCGTTTTTATGCTGCAAACAAAAAAATGTGCTCCCCACTACTTTTTGTTAATATTTGGACTTTTTCACTCTTACAGTGCATATATAAATTTTTTACGGTTCCATTTATTACCACTATGGTGAGGATTTTTCGATTTTCCCCCAAACAAACCTTTCCCGGCCCGACCCCCAAAGGGGAGCTTTCGGAGGTCTTTCACGTAAATTTAACAACGTGGTGGTTGATGAAATGGCTAATGAAAGATTTTTAAAAAACTTTGAACGTCTAATGACTAAAGAACTTAAAAATTTTGGTGGGACCAAAACCCCTTTTTGGGAAACTTTTGTGGAAACACAACATGATCCCCCAGGGGGGTTGGGGCCCCTTAAAAAATATCCCACTAACATGTCAGAAACCCGACATTTATGGACAAAATGGATTTCTATTTTAAATGAGTGCCCATGAAATTTTAAATTAAAATTATTGATCAGCATGAGGAAGAAGTACGTGCTTTATTAAACACTGAAAATTTTTGCTTTTTAAAGGGGCATTTTACATTTTCGTTCTAAAGAGTTTTTCTACACTATACAGGATAATATTGTTGTTTTTAAAAGCCAAAAAAATTTTCCCCTGACCCCAAATGACTATAACCAAAAAAAAACGTATAAAACCCGGCAAACATACAATAAAGGATTGGAAACCATTTTTAAAAAGGGGGGGGGGGGCCCCCCCCATCAAGAAGTCAGGGTTTACCATGGTCGAAAAAAAGTCTCGTTTTCCCAACTTGGGGTACGTATGAAAGATGAAAAATGTATTTCCTCGGGAATTTAGGCTTCTGACGTTTTTTCTTTGATTCCCCCCAACGACCGGGGCCCGTCATAAAATTTTACCAACAAAAAGGCAAACAAAATGTTACTTTACTCTGCCAAAAAAGCAAAACACCCGGAGGCAGAAAACACAAAGAGCAAAAAGATTGGGGTTTTAAAAAAATGAATTACAGGGTAAATTTGGGTCATCCAGTTATAAAATATTTCAGTTTTATTATTTTTGAAGCCCCAACAAACAGTTTTGTCTAAAAGGTTTTAGTTTGGCACCTTTCTAAAAATTTTGAAAACTTTTTAAAACCAAACTTGATGTCAAATTTTTTTTGCTCGGATTTGTTTTTAAAAAAACCATTTTTCCCGGGGTACAACCTGAAGTTTTAAGGGACGCCTCGATTAAGAAACGTTTTATATTGATGGGGTTTTGGGGGGGTTGATAAAGTTTTTATCTCATTCCCTTTTTTTCATGAAAGGGTAATTTTGAATTTTCGTTCCTTTTTCAGAAATGTTTTGGGCCCAAAAAGGATCTTAGGTCGCTGCCCGCCGAAAAAAAAGCAGCAGCGATATAGGTACTTTTTCCTGATATTTCTGTTTTAAAAAAAGGGGTTTCTATCCTAT
The DNA here is from genome assembly GCA_025379985.1 of Phyllomedusa bahiana. Taxonomy (NCBI): domain Eukaryota; kingdom Metazoa; phylum Chordata; class Amphibia; order Anura; family Hylidae; genus Phyllomedusa; species Phyllomedusa bahiana. Next base: position 187,005 of record JAODAL010002018.1, read on the forward strand.
TCAAACGAACTTTATGGTTTTTTGGCCCTTTTCCAGGAAAATTTTTTGGGAAGATTTAAAAATATTTCATAATTAATTCCTCTTGTTGGGATGCCTTAAATAAAAAATAATCTCTCATATAAAAAAACGGAAAGAGTTTTGGGGCCAGGACAAAACTGAATTTTCTCATTAGGCAGGAGACAAGGGGGGAGCTATTGTTCTTTTTAAATTTTTGGGGTTTATCGCAAAATTTAATATGGAGGTTCTAAAAAAAACCTGTCACATATTTTCCTCTTAAATAGCCCATCCAAATTTTCAAAAATTTAGGTTCCCCTTCTTAAACAAATCTTTGGGTTGGGAAAGGGGGTAAAAATGGGGGCTTTACTTCTTTTAAAATTGGGGGCCCAAAAAATTTCGAAAAATCATCCCATATTCCCCTTTAATTTCCTCTCTCTCCCTTTAAAATCCACAAAGGGATTTTTTCCTCCCCCCTTGAGACCTATCGTGGCAGGGAAAAAAGGGTTTTGGGGAAAACCCCTTTTGGGAAAAAGGGAAATTTATTTTTTTTCTCCAGCCTTAGTTTATTCCTTGCCTGGTTACATAAAGGATACAAATTTTACCAAATTTTTCTATTTAAATGGGGTGGTTCTATGTCTTGGTTGACATGTGGACGTTTGTCTCCTTTTATTTCCCCCATCCCAACCACCAAACGGGTAGAAGTTCTTTCAATTCCCCTCTTTTTTCCTTCAGCCCCTTTCAGATTTTTTTATTTTATTTTTTTTTATTTGTGTACGGAGTTTTTATCCAGTCACAATTTTTTTCAGCTTTGATGGGGTTTTTTTCTTTTCGGCTGTTTGGGGCCTCCCATGGGGGCCAGGTTCTCTCCTTCCCTTTGGGAAACTTTTTATGTTGCCTGGGAGGAGAGGTTTCCTTTTCTTTTTCTACCCCATGTTTTTTTCCCCCCCCACAGGGGCCATTTGGGTTTGGCCCATATTTATGAAATTTTCCTCCTGGTGTGGGGGGGGGGGGGGGCCCCTTATACCCAAGCCCTTTGGAAAGTTTAAAAAATCCCCAAATATATTTTGGGTTTTAATAATGAACCCGGTTTTTTTACCCCCCTTTTTTTAATGGCAAAAAAAGATAGTGTTAAATTTTTTGGAAATTTACTCTGGTTTGGGGCTAAAATGACAAAATGGAGGGTTTTGCCGTTTAGGAAAAAAACCACCCCTCGTAACCACCCTTTTTAATTTCTTTGGGCACATCATCCCAAAAACTTGTTGTTAAAAGGCCCTCCCGTACGGAGAAAATTTTTAGAATAAAAAAAAATTGTTCCCCCTCCCCAATTTGTTTTTTCCCCCCATATCTATGAGGGAAAAGGGAAGTTCTTTCTAGACTAAGTCAGAGGAATTATCCAAAATGGTTGTTGGGTAAAACTAGTCAAAAAATTTTTAGAAAATTTAAAAGATTAAAAAAATTTCTTTTTTTAAACAATTAATTAAAAAGAAAAAAGAAAAAAAATTTAAAAATTTAAAAAATTTTTTCATTTACTACCCCCTTTAGCGCTCGTTTCTCAAATTTGCAAAATTGTTAAAAAATTTTCTTTCCTTTTAAAATGAACCCAAAATAGTACAAACAAATTTATTTAAAAAACAGGGTTCGGTTTATTTCAAAAAGAAAGTCGCACTCTAGGTTCTCTTTTTATCTCCCCGTGTTATTTCTTCCCCCTAAAACGAGATCCCTCTTAAAAAAAAAACCTGGGCCCGGGAAAACCCAAAGGGGAAAGTAAAAAATGCGGAAAAATTTTTTAGGGGGCATCAAAGTGGGAGCCATGCTATTATATTTTAAGGAAAATTTCCCTTTGGTGTCATATAAAAACGATTTTTAAAAAATTTAAAAAAGGGTAATTAATTGTAAAACTCGCTTTTTGTTAAAACTTTTAAATTTCCCGTACAGTATTTTTTTAAAAAAAAAAATATGTTGGCTGCAAAAAACAGCTTCCCAAATTCCCACATCCCCCAGCATCTGTCGGATTTCCCCAAAAAAAAAATTTGATGTAGGTTCTTCATGGCGTCCAAAAACACTTTCAGGGAAACCCCATGCAGGACGTTTTTTCCCCTTCTCGTTTCAGGGTTTTAGAAGGGTTTGTAGACCCCCGGGGGGGAAAGGGGGGCGATCATAGGAGGAAGTTTCTTGCAAGGGGGGCTTGGTGGAAACCTTTTAAAACTTGGCACCCCGAAATTCCCCTTTCGGTTTTTAAATAGACGGGATGATTTTTATTTGCCTACTATTTAAAACTTCCATCATGTTTTCCAAATTGCAGTTTTCATCCCAACACATTTGGGTCTATGTTTTTTTAAAACTATGTATGTTTTGTTTTTATTTAGTTTACGTCCCTTTCCTTTTCATCACATGAAAAAGAAAACACATGAAACCCCTTTTTAGGGGATTTAAAAATTTTAAATTGTATATGTGTTTTGCCCATGCCCTGAATAAGGGGCCGCTGCCCCCGAAACCCCGCCTGGTCTCGATGCGAAATTGCATGATTCTATGTGGGAAACTTTTAATCGCCTTTCATAAATATAAAAATTTTGGGAAACCCTTTTTTTCACCCTTTAGAAAAGTTTTTCCCCCCCCCCCCCCCCCCCCCCCCGGATGGTTTTTTTTTTTGTTATCTGACAAAAAATTGACTTTAAAACCCTTTTTTGACACAACCTAACCCGCTGAGTTCCCTTTGGTGGCCTTTTAATTTACTGAAAACCCCCCCGGCCCCGGGGAGAAAAAGCTGGTGGAGGTGTTTGCGCTCTTTCCCGTCGGATAAACTGTTTCCCTTTGCATGGACCCCAAACTCTAATTCCCGGGTTACCTTTTTTTTTTTATTTCCCCTTTTTCCCCCATTCTGCTCTCCCCCCCAAACCCCCAAAGGGGGCCTGTGAATCTACCCCCAAAAACCCCGGGGACCCTAACTGCCTTTTTTTGATTTTATTTTGCACCCCGGTTTTGCACATTTTGTTGACCAACCCCATGTTTTCCCTTAAAGGCCCAGGGCTTCAATTTTCCCCAATTAAACCATCCCCTCGTGACAAGTTTCTGGGGTTGCTTTCATCCTTCTTCTTCCTTTTCCCAAAATGGGGAGTGAAGTTTCACCAAAAATTCTATTTTGGCCCCCATCTGGGCCTTATAACCCTTTTCCCGGGCCCCCTTTTTGTACCGGGAAAAATTTGGGGGTTTTAGGTACTGACAAACCGTTGATCGCTGGGTAAATTTTTTGGGTCCTTTGGGCCCCCCAGGAAATTTTTTATGGCGGGTTTTAGTGGAAAAAGCCAGGGGGGGGTTTAAAAATTTCCCCCGGTCTTTACCGAAGGGCCCCCCTTGGGGAAGGCCGCCAAAAAAGGCTTCGATGCAAAGGGAACCCCCAGGTCCCCTTTCCCCCATTTTGGCTACTCATGGTTTTGGCCCCCCGAAGTGAGGTGACAGGGGGTTCCCGCGGTATTTAAGCAGGTACAATGGCAGAATACAGTAGAAACAGGAACAGGCTGACATGAGGCTAAACGGGTGTCAGGCTGATAGGCATCACTGCAGGACACAGCAGGGTAAACAGGTATCAGGATGGCAAATAACAGCAGAATCCAGGAAACTGGGTGTTAGACAGACATGCAAGACTGCAGGATACAGTGGAACCTAGGTAACAGATATACAGGACAGCAGGAACAGCAGGGTTAAACGTACACAGGAACAGACAGACATAACGACAGGTAACAGTAGGAATCAGTGATTAGGAGCTCAGATGGACATTAATGAACTGACCAGAAAAAGAGGCAGGAAGTTCCTTATATGCCAAGAGGTCATTGGACAGGAAATTGGGACGCTGTCCCTTTAAATCTAGACCAGTGAGCGCGCACGCTCCCTAGGGAGCGTGTGCAGACCCAGACAGGAACAGGAAGCGGACACAAGGACAGGTGAGCACACAGACACAAGGGACACAGCAACGGATACAGGAACTAGGAACACAAACAGGCAATGCAGACACGTCAGTGGTCCACAACGGGTACCGTGGCATGGACCGTGACACTCTTGATCATCTAGATGGTCATTGGCAAACTTCAAATGGGCCTGAACATGTGCTGGCATGAGCAGGGGGACCTTGTGTGCCCAGCAGGATATTAACCAATGACAGCGTAGTGTGTTACACTGGTAATCTTTGAGACTGTGGTCCCATCTCTTTTCAGGTCATTGACCAGGTTCTGAGCTGATTCCTGACCTTTCTCAGAATCATCCTTACCCCACAACGTGAGATCTTGCTTGGAGCCCCAGACCGAAGAAGATTAACAGTCATCTTGTGTTTCTTCCATTTCCTAATAATTGCGCCAACAGTTGTCTTCTCACCAAGCTGCTTCCTTATTGTCCTGTAGACCATCACAGCCTTGTGCAGGTGTACAATTTTTTGTCCCTGGTGTCATTATACAGCTCTTTGGCTTTGGCCAGGGTGGAGAGGTTGGAGAGTTATTTGACAGGTGTCTTTTATACAGGTAACAAGTTCAAATAGGTCAATTAATGCAGGTAATGATTACAGAGTAGGAGGGCTTCTTAAAGAAAGACTAAAGGTGCTTTCACACAGTGCGCTTTTGTTGCGTTTTCTATGCGTTTTTTATTGTGTTTTTATTTGCAGGAAGGCACAGCAATTAATGCTGTACATTGCTGCACAAAAATCGGAAAATTTTGCAGAAAAAAATTGCGATTTTTGCCGCAATTTCTGTGCAGCAATGTACAGCATTAATTGCTGTGCCTTCCTGCACAAAAAAAAGTATTGTGTGAAAGCAGCCTAACACGTCTGTGAGAACCAGAATTCATGCTAGTTGGTAGGGGACCAAATACTTATTTCATGCAATAAAATGCAAATTAATTATTTAAAAATCATACAATGGGGTTTTCTGGATTTGTTTTTATTCTGTCACAGTTGAAGTGTACCTGTGGTAAAAATTACAGAGCTCTCCATTCTTTGTAGGTGGGAAAACTTACAAAATCACCAGTGTATCAAATATTTATTTTTCCCACTGTATCATTTGTTTTAAGCTTAGATACACTGGGACAGCTAAAATGACTGTACAGAACTTAGACTTTTGGTGCCTATGGTTAAGTGTTTAACAATATTGAGAAGCAAATTCATCTTATTTTTTAAGAAATGAATAAAGGTAGCCTGCTATAACTAATCTGTCAGAACCTCTTGAATAAATTAAATTATAAATAAATTACATTTCTAACACCGTCTGTACCATGTGTCATGGAAAATACATATTGCATTAAAATTGCTACAAATACCCAGGCTTTAAGAGCTCGATGACTTAGTCAGCTTGTATTTCCTCCACATCATTGGTAACCATACCTTTTGCAACTATGTGCAAGTTTTCCAATGAATTTGTTAATCTGCCTTGTATATCATCATTGGATTCAACTTTGGTTATCTTTTTGTTTCTCTTCTTTTTCTCTTCTTTATTGTTGCCTTCTTCCCCCTTTCCTCCTGCCCTCTTATTTTTCTTTTAAGAAAGTTCTCAATTTCACTGTACACTGTTAGCATACCTATATATAGAAAGAGATGGAAAGAAAAAAATTCAATTTATTTTAAATTATTTAGTCAACATATTTTATCATCAATCATATAAAGTACCCAATAAATTTCACTATAATTTTCTTATGGAGCAAATTAATCTATCACTATGTTTTTGATGAAGAAAAATAGAGTACTATAAGAAACCCATCCAAACATGATGATAACATACAAACACTATGTAGGTGTTGTTCTTTAGATTTTAACTCAAGACTCCAGAGGTGCATGACTCAGTGCCAACTACTGAGCTACTGTACTGCACATAAAATAAAATTTGTAAAATGAAAAAATAATCATAAAAATAAAATGATTACATAACAAAGTAAAACAAGGCAATCAGCTAAATTTGGGCATTTTTTTTACACTCATACTGCAATAACCTGGCAAAGAACCAATCAGAGTCATACAATTAACTTCTAGAAAGATTCTTTCCACATGGTACAACATGCTAATCTGTTGTTTGATTCCCTAGATAATGTCTAAAATATGTGGAACCAGAATGCTAACAGTTAGGGCCACATGTATGAAAACTGTCTAGGTCTAAAACTCACTTTGTTGCCCATAGCAACCAATCAGAGCATTCCTCTGATTTTTCCAGAGCACTATATGAAATGAAAGGGTAACTCTGATTGGTTGCTATGGGCAACAAAGTGAATTTTAGACCTAGACAGTTTTCATACATATAGCCCTTAGTTTGGTAGTATGGTTGCAAAGTGCAGTGAAAGGGATTTCCTATCTGGCAGTTTTCACAGAACCTGCTCTTTACAACTGTCTTTAGGCTCCCACTTCTTGTGCAGACTACAAGCAATTCTAAAGCATTGACTAAAATTTTAGCTCTGCTAGTTCCTATTCCTAGCCATGCCTGGTAGAGGGATGTTGAGGATAAAGAGGTTTTAATAAAATGATACTATGCAAGCAGAAGGACAGGCTATAAATAAGAGCAAGCAGAGCTGTATTTGTTATAAAAGGAAGCTGCCAAAATGAACAGGGTGATTCTTTTGCGGTCACACTGTTATTTGTATATTTACATATAAGGATAACAGTGTCACTCTGAAGCAATGACAGCAGGGTACAGGACTACTAATTTCTCTCAAAAACTCTAAACTATTAAACTCCTCTCAGTTAACTCCCATCCTTCAAAAAAAAAAAAAAAAACACAGCAAGGAGTGATGTCACCAGCCCGGTCAATGCTATAGCAAATAAGTGGTCAGTAACATAGGAAACCATTTGATAAGAAGCAGGATATAAAAATTCATCTATCTTTGAAACAAACCAAAAATGGAACAGCAATGTTTTTGGTAATAATGTTTATTTACATTTGGACAGCAATGTTTTTGGTAATAATGTTTAATGTTTGGTAATAATGTTTATTTTCATTTGCAGACATGTTTAAAGCTAATCAATGAGATTGGACTACCCCTTCAAGGCTTGTGCAAAAACAGATTCTGATGAAAAAGCAGATATAGCTGAGATGAGGTCAGTAACTGAGGTTTAGGCAAATTGGGATTTGGTAGTACTGTTGAATAAACATATGCAATCAGACAGGTGAGTCATAAAGGTATCATAAATAGTGATGAGCGATTGTGTCATCTATCGTTATCGAGTCCATAGTCGATATCGTCAATTATCATGACGATATCCGATGGTCGATAACAGATTATCGCCGATGACCATTAAAGTCTATGGGAGAGGAACAACACCTTCATTCTTACTCCCAAACAGGGGTGGAGAAGTTGGAATTAACATCCACAACAGTAAACTGGATACGTGCTACATCTTAGGCAAGACAATTAGGCAACAAGAGTCACAGAAAAAAACTGACTATTCACTAGCCTTGTCTTGTACCACAGCATGACCCTTAAACCTGCATGACCCACAAATTAAAAAGTTCCAGAAGGCAGTATTATTTGAACCATCATTTTACTTGAACTGGACATTGACTATACCTGTCCTGTACCACAGCATGACCCGCATGACCCACTGATTAAAAAGTGCCGGAAGAAAGTAGTCTTTGAACCACTATTTTAGTTGAACTGGAAATTGACTATGCCTGTCTGGACCGCAGCATGACCCCAAAAACCCGCATGACCACAGATTAAAAAAGTGCCGGAAAAAGGAGTCTTTGAACCACCCATTTTAGTTGAACTGGACATTGACTATACTGTTTCTGTACCACAGTATGACCATTAAACCTGTCTGACCCACAGATTAAAAAGTGCTGGGAAAAGGAGTCTTTCAACCACCATTTTAGTTGAACTGGACATTGAATATGCCTGTCCTGGACCGCAGCATGACCTTTAAATCTACATGACCCACAGATCCAAAGTGCCCGAAAAAGGAGTTTTTGAACCACCATTTAGTTGAACAGGAAAATTGACTATCCCTGTCCTGGACCGCAAGCATGCAGGTTGCTTTAAAACCAACTGAAAAACAGATTGGCGACGCTGTTCATTACTGGATTTAACAGGGCCACCCAGCGATGACAGGCCTGACGTCCTGCAACTAACGATCCGCTGGCTTGCGTGTTGTCGCCAGCACTGGAAGGAGCACCTTCTCTCGTACCTCTAACTCCATGTCCTACACCCCTCTTTGCTCGCTTACCACCTGCAGTTCGCTCCATGTTCTGAAAGATAAAAATTTAAATTTGCAAAAGCCTACTAGGATTAGAAACAGAATTGTTTCTATCAAATATCTGTGAAATGCAGCCTGGTGGAAGAACCGTAACACCAAATCAACAGTGTTCTTCCTTCAGTCCTGAGATTAAACAACTGCCCAGTAGGATTTAGCAATTGATAGTTTTTTCAAAAACAACTATCGTACAAATGCACAAATTTAGCGCCCAAAACTGAGAGCACTAGTGAAATAGAAGTTTTAAAAAGTTATATGGATTAATATGGCGGCCTTCGCACCACTGACTACAGGCGTAATTTACTAGGAAATATGTAGAAACACAACATGGAAAAACTCTTTGCGCCAAACTGAGAGCACGGACTAAATAAATTATTTAAAATATTAAAAGGTTTGGGTAAGCTGGTTTTTGGGAACACGACACGCAGTGATTGCAATTTGAACTGAAAACACAGGGACAATTTCAACTGCTAGCAAAGGTCTGTGGCCAAAAAAGTGGTAGGAAAAACAATTCTTTTTCAATTGAAAATCACAGAACACACTGAGCTGCAAAAATATCTCCTTGTTTCAAAAGCCTCTCCTCTGCCCCAACCCCACACACCCACAACCCCGCGGCTTACACACACCAGTAGATATCCTTAAAACTTTTCTCTCACTAAATAAGAGTGCAATTCTCTAATCTAACTCTATTCCCAAGCTGTAGGTGGATGGTTTCTTGTATTAGAAGTGACTATCAGAGCTGTTAGAATGCTATTGGTTTAAACGCTGAGAGACACGTCCTGCTGTGAAGTGTGATAGATTATGAGCTCAAACAGGAAATGCCCGCGCATAGATAAAAAGAGGTCACTGATTTTTGCGCCAATGAGATCTATACACCACAAAAATGATGACGTTTGTACAAACCTCCTCACCCCCCTCTATCCTCGGAGCTGATTGGCTGGCCCCCAAAATGACAGAAAACGCTTTTAAAAAAAGGCGAATAGTAATAGATTATCTGTAGATTGTCACCCAATATATTGCATGATCGGCAATTTCTGATCAGCCTAAAAATCGTGCCGATTTCAACTTTTGTTGATAATATCGCTCATCCCTAATCATAAAGTATGTAACTAACTTAAAAGCCAAAATGGTAAGTAAACCACTATCATTAGAACACAGGACAGTCAAATGTTCCCTCAAAAAATGTGCTTCAGGTTTATATTAGTTCGAAAACTGCACATATCATGTATGTACTGAATTGCATCTCTAGAAGACTTAGGCCTGGATAATATCTTTGTTGGAGGTTCCTTTTAGAACCTCAATTGCAGATTTCATCAACTGTGATGGAAAAAAATGCGTAGCAGTGAGCGCTCTGTTTTCCATTGAAATGAGGGACACCATGATGGAGACCCAACAGATCTCACTGTAGTGAAAGGGGCTGTTGAGTACTGTTGGTGTCCTTTTGGTAAAAGAATAAATACTGCCATTGTTTTTGGTTTTCTGCTGCTATGACAAAACAGAAAACTGTAAATTAGGGCCCGTTTACACGGCACTGGACAAATACCGGTCGGTTTATCTGACCGGTATTTGTCCGGTTTGTGTGCCATCCTCACGGCTGCGGGGGGACGGTTTTTCTTCGCGATTAGCGGAGAAAAGCCCTCCCCTTCACATTGCCTTTTTCATATTCCAATCCAAAACCGGACGGAAAAGAATGAAATCTTCCAATGTTTTTTCGAGCAAGCGGCCGGCAGTTTTTCAAACCACCGGCCAGAAAACCCGTGCAGAGGAGACATCTGCATGGGTTTTCCATAGAACCCCATGTGTTAGTTTGTGGCCGTTTTTTTCAGACGGTTTGCAAAACCGCAAACTGTCTGAAAACCCGCCCGCAAACCGGTGCAGTGGGGACATGCCCTAACAGTGCATGTGTGGGCCTAGCCTTAGTGATAGCGTGACCTAGGTGGTTGCTTTTCTGGAGTCAAGATAGCGAGGTTCATTACACATAGACTTCTTTTTGTTTAATGTAATTAAAAGTACAGATATGTCAATTTAGTATCTCATCTGTAATTCTTTTTCTGTAGAATGTATGTCTGAGATAAATTGTAATTTGTCAACCATATGAAATCCAGCATATTACTTAACTAATTATATTTCCCTTTTTAAAAAAAAAAAAAAGTTCTTTCAGCCTTATTCTGAATGCGCTATTGACTTGCTGACACGAAGCTCACTCACATAACAAAGGAATGAATGAATCAGCAGTAACAGGAAAGCCTCCCTGAATTCCACAGCTGCCATTGCTTCTACTTTCATTAACCTGTTTCTTTTTACATGAAGGGGATCCTCCATTGTTTTCTTTCTGATTATGTTTCTTTCCATTAAATGTCACAGATTTTCCACTTAGTCTGTCAAACCCAGGGAGGATTGAAGGAATATAGTCTAACTGGCCACTGGCATGTAAAGTTTAGAACACAGAATAGAAAAGACCACATCACTTAAGACACATTATGAATGCTTGTCAGAAGCTTTAGAGTTTGAGTTTTCAGTATTGTATTGTAAAGAAGCTTCTGTGGCTCCGAGATGGTAATGACGACAGACAGAATTGGGGACAGGTACTGAGTCTACGTGCTGTGGATATGTAGAGTTAGCTACAGGAATCACACTTATGTATAACTTAATTTATTTTGTAATTATTTATAGCAAGGGTCATATGAAGGTATTGGTGGGCCCTAGGCTCCATGACACAAAGCTGTATTAAAAAAAATCTGCCAATGAGAGAGAAAAAGATGACACACTGAAATGGAAGGAAACCTCAAAGGGGCTCTACTTTCCTTGGGGGTTTCTCCAAATTATTTTGGATGTTAAATAAAATGCACCTAGAAAAAAAACCCCACAACATCCCTCTTTGCTGTGAATACATTTTCTGTTTTTTAAATTCTCAAAAGGGCAATTTTTTTATACTTTTTAAAGGGTTACAAGATAAGAAACATCCCATGTACCTAGCTGTTAGTCGTTTTTGGGTTTTTAAAAACCCCTTTGGGTTGGGGGCATACTCCTAAAACTCAGGAATGTAAAAACCCATGGGGGCAACCTCAGAGGAGGAGCCATCTTGGTTTTTTATGGGGGGTTTCCAAAAAGGCCCCATTATGTGGCGGCCATTTTTTTTTAACCATTAACATTTGTAAAGAATACAGGCAGCTTTTCCCATGCTTTAAATATGAAGGCAAAATGGTGTTATACTAAAAAAAAATTGTCGGGTTTGGCAGCGCTCTTTTTTCAGGGACCAACTCTGCAGCAGCTGAAATGCGACCCCCCCCCCCCCCCCCCCCTTTACACTTACTGCGGGCAGCTCTGTGATGACAGAGGCCAGCCACCCGGACGGGGGGACGCGTCGCCCACCCAAGGGGAAAATTTGGAGGCTGCTCCAATCAGTTTGCAGGGGCGGTTTTTCCCGGGGGGGGTCCTTTTAAAAATTTCCCCAAAAGGGCTGAGGAAAAGCCCCTTTTGATTTTCCCCTTTTTGGCTGCCTTGCAAACCTTAAAATTGTTTGTTGTTTGTTACCTGTGTCCCTGACCTCGATTGTTTTCTGATTTTGTCCCTTTCGTCCCGTTTGGTTTTTAAACCCAGGCTTGTTTACTTTTACTCTCCAGTTCTGATTTGTGTTTTGGCTTTTCCCGTTTTGTTTTTGGCCCCGGACTGTTGACTTTTCCCTTCCCTTTCCAAAAGGGCCCCAGCACTCTAGCAGGCGGGGGAAGGGTCGGCCATTTTAAGTGTTCTGCCTAGGGCACACTTAAAGAGGCGGGGGACAGGGGGCTGGGTTCATTAGGGTAAATGTACCTCCCTTGAGTGGCCACTAATACTTTTAAAATGGAGATAAAAAGGGGATCACAATTAAAACCTTTTTTCCCCCATCTACAACAACATACTAACCCTCTTTTTAAAGAACAATTTTAATTTAACTTTCAGTAAATCCATAACAGAACCTCATTTTTATGACAAAAGTAATTGATGCTGCTTTGTGATAGGGTTACTACTTTGTGTTCACTCAGGGAAATTATTTCTGATTAGGTAAATATACTATATCAGGAAATCCAAATTTGCCACTCAGCAAGGTTATTCGGTTTGTACCTCACTTCCCTTTGATCACTGTTTTCCCATCAATTTTCTTATCACCTTGATGAAAAGCAATATAGTGGAAAAAACTCTCCCCCATCTAACTGTTATGAGCCTAAGCCTGATATAAGCCTGATACCTTCATCGATAGCAAAGAAGGACCCAGAGAATATTGCAACACAGCGGGGTGCAGTGATATTATGTTGTCATGAACCTTGTACAGTATCTGCACAGTGGAGAAGGTAAGTTGCCTAATTTATAACTAGTTATCATTGATGTGACATACTACACCATCAGGAGCTTTTCCTTTTGTCTACTTCTAGGTCTCTGGTCCACACTGTATACCCTTTTTTCTACAACCCTCAGAAGTCATGAGCTGTAAACTCCACAACCTCTTCTTCTGTTGACTGATAATCAGAGGCAGAGGTGCTTGCCTCTTTAGTCAGCTGATTTGAGTGGTGCCAGGAGTTAATACAGATGATGTATTCAAAGAATAGGCCATTTGTTGTCATATTGATTGTTTTCTTGTAAAAACACAAATTTCATTACTGTGATAAACTTTTTGCTCCGAAAAGGGGTTTTCAACCAGCCAAAAACACATGTGGGGAAAAGGGTTTTAAAAATGAGTATTTTGACAAGTGAACGAGTCTGCGAGTTGTTTTTTCCCTTTTAAGTGTGTTTTTTTAAGTTTGGGGACTTAAGATTGAGAACTTTAGATTTGGGGAGTTTTGAGGGGGACACTTTTGTACTGCTTTTTATTATTTTATTCTTTTATCTTTTTTTGGGAACATCCCCATGGTTCATGTTTGACAAAGTGTCCAGTGCACAACCGTGCAATGTTTTGCCCCTCCTTTAGCAACGTTCGAGGGGGGGATACTGCGGCAAAAGTGTGCACACTGCACATTTAGAAGCCCGTACCTGGACTTAAAAGGCAAGTGGCAACATGAGATCCAATTTCCAATTGGAAGGAGCCCGGTGCCCCCTGAGCAATCACTCGCAGGTGTAGATGTGGGGAGGGGCAGCATGGAGGGCAGGAACTTTAGGGAGCTAGCTGGGGAACAGAAAAGAAGGGTGGGGAGAGTGTCGGGGGCTAGGCCTGATCTGGTACACCCATTTAAATTTGCAAGATTGGCAATAGGGGGATATCAGCTCAGAAATGCATTGCTGCGTAAGGACACTACCCTGTCGCCCAGTAAGAGGGGGATAGGAGTGCGGTCGGGCTAGACAGGTGTGTAGTTGGGGACTCCATTATTAGGGGCCAGACAGGGGAATTGCCAAAAAAACCCGGGACGTCGAACGTATGTTGTTTACTGGGGGCCCGAGTTCGACATATTGGGGAGGGGGTTTCCCAAAATTGCGGGGGTTGGGGCGGGTGAGAATCCAGTGTCAGGGTTTCCCACTTTTTGGCCCACCAATGAAAAAATTTTAGGGGTAGGGGGAGTGTCCTTAAAAATGATTTAAAGGGGATTTTGGGCCCAAAAGCCCCAAGGCAAGGGGCCTCCGGGGAAAATTTTTTCAGAAATATTCCCTTTTTCCCACGGGCCAAACCCAGGAGCAGAGGGAGTTTAGAAAGGTGAAAAAGGGGCTAAAAAATTGGGTAGGAAAGAGGGTTTTGGGGGTTTTTGAAAAAATGGGGTGATTCCCTGTTTTGGCTACAGATCTATGCTGGGAGGGCTCCCCACCCAAAATTTGGGAAAGGGGAAAGTTTTATTGGGGGAAAAAATGGACGGGAAAAGTTGGAGGAATATTTAAATGGGGGACGGGGGGGGGAGGGAAACCCTACCCCATATAGGGGCAAAAATAGTGAAGATAGAGACGGGGAAATTAGTAATAAATCAGGGGGGGGGGAGGGAGGGGGGGTTTTTTCAATATTTAAAAAGATCAGGGAGAAAGGAAAAAAAAACTAAAAAATTTCTCTAAATTGCAGTCCCAAATGCCAGGAGCCTCACCAAAAAAATAACTGAACTAAAATTTACTAAAACTGAAGAAAATATGACTTTGTGGGGTAATGAGCCCATGGGGACGAGAGCTACGAATGGGGGGTTTAACTTGCGGGGTTTACATTTTAAATTTAAAAAGGGATCTTTAAAAAACCCGGAAAAAAAAGGGGGGGGGTGTTGTCTCAAATGTAAAATCCTTTTCTAAAGCCAACACGGGGGAAGATATAGGAACAGGAAATTTAAAACTTTGGGGAAAAACCCATTAGGTAAATATACGGGGGGGTAAAAATAAAATATAATATTTTTTTTAATAGGGGCTGCTTTGGGCCCCCAAAATATAACAAAAACCCCAGGGAAAGATGTACCCCTCAGGAAAATTTAATAAAGGCGGTATCAGAATAAAGGTTATTATTAGGGGCGACTTTAATTTCCCCAGACATAAATTTTGGGAATCTGAAGCTTGTAGCTCTCAAAAAAGGAAACTTTTTTTTGTCAATAACTAATGAAAATTCCCTTTTTCCCAAAAGGGTGCAGGAACCGCCCCTAGAAAAAGGGCCCCCTTTCTAGACCAAATATTAACTAATAAAACCTAAAGGAGTAAAAAAGGGTTTTCAGGTTGAGGGGCACCTGGGGAAATTTGTAAACCAAAAAATTTAAATAAATTTTCCTTTTATCCTTCAAAAAGGGGAGTTTTTTGTCAAGGCCCCCAAAAAAAACCCCCTGAATTTTAGGAAGGCTAATTTTTTTCTCCCTTAGGGGGGCCCCAAAACCCGTATTGACGGGGCCCCAAAGGGGTTTAAAAAAATGGCAAAAAAATAAAAAAAGGGGATTTTTTTAAAAAAACATCCTAGGCTACCCTTGAGAGGTAATCCCTTTAATGGAAATAAAAAAATTTGAAACGGGAAAAAAACCCAATGGGGATAAACGGGGAAAATTATAAAAAGGGGCCCAATAAAAAAAAAAAAAAAAAGGCATTTAACTACTAAAACGGAGGGAGTGAAGAGGCACAAAGAAGCTATAAGGAAAAAAAAAAAAGTGTGTAAAAAAAAGGGAAAAAGGGGAAGCAAAGCGGGAGCCGGAAAACATATCGCTATAAAAAAGAAAAACAACCCCAAAATATTTTTTAATTTAAAAAAAAATATTAAAAAAAATTTAAAACAAAAATTTTTTGGCCCTTTGAAAAAAACTGGGGGGAGAGACAGTAGAGGGGGGGATGAAAAAAAAGCAAACGTATTAAAAAACTTTTTTTTCCACTGAAAATTTTCCGAGGAGGATGAGCTTCCTGTTGAACAAGGGGTGAGGTAAAACTCCAACTTAAAAGTTTTTGTTAACCCCGGGAAAAGTGGGCCGCTCCCTTTTTTAAAAGATTAAAATAGACAAATCCCCCGGTCCCCGATGGCATACACCCCCCTGTCCTTAAGGGGGTTAAGTGATTTTCATAGATAGGCCCCTATTTTAATATTTTTGGCTGTATAATAAAAGGGGGAAGTCCCAAAGGATTGGCGAATAGCAAATGTGGTGCCAATATTCAAAAAAAAGGGGGCCAAAAAATGTCAGGGGAAAATATAGGGCCGGGAAGTTTGACCCTGTTGTGGTTTTAAAAAGTTTGAAGGTTTTCTCAGAAAATGTATCCCCCGGGGAATCTCACGAAAATAAATGTTTTAACGCCTTCCCGCACGGGTTTTTTGAAAAAGGGTCGGTCCCGGCAACTAATCTCAAACAGCTTCTATGAGGAAGTCAGTGCAAAACCTTTGGGTCGGGGGGAGGCACTGGGTGTTCCCTTTTATTAATTTTTCTAAAGCAAATTTTATACGGTGCCCCAAAAAGGGTTTTGGGAAATAAAAAGAGAATGCTTGGGCTGGGGGGAAAAGTGTGGCAAGTGGGTAAGCAAATGGGTCACTGATAGAAAAAAAAAGGGTAGTAAATTTAAAGGGTTTCATACTCAGCGGGTTTTTGTTACTAGTGGGGTCCACAAGGGTCAGTATTGGGCCCTATCCTTTTCAACATTTTTTTTTAAAGATCTTAAAACAGGGATTACACAGTTGGAAAATCGATCTTTGCAGACGTTTCTAAGCTCTGTAAATTTAAACAACACAATTTGAGGGGTAATTTTGTTATTAAAAAAGGGGTCTGGGTAAGTTGGAGGCCCCCGGCAGGAAATGGTGATGAGGTTTTTAAAACGATAAAAGCAAGGTTATGCAATGGGGAGGAAAAAACCATTACATGGGCTAAATGTTAAAAAAGGAAAAAGGGTGGGTAAAAAATGACATGGAGAAGGAATTTGGGGAAACCTTTTGGGAAAATTTAAAATTAATTGTAGCAGCAGTGTCAGACGCACTGCCAAGGCAAATAGGGTCATGGGGTGCATTAAAAGGGGCCCTAGAGGGACATATGAGAACATTATTCTCCCATTATACAATCCCCTGGGTTTGACCACACATGGAAAAATTGGGGTACAGTTTTGGGGCACCCAAAGCCCCAGGAAAAACAATTTTAGAGCTTGAACAGGGAAAAAGGCGGGCAAAAAAAAATAAAAAAAAGGGCTGGGGGGGAAATAAAAAATACCCAGAAAAAATTAGCAAGGGGTTTGGGTTTTTTAGTTTAGGGGAAAGACGGCTTCGGGGGGGCTAATAAATATGTTTTAAAACAAAAAAGGGCAATATGAGATCTCTCCCCAAGATTTATTTTTAAAACCCCGGGGTGTATCTAAACAAAAGGGGGGAAACCCCTACGTCTTGAGGAAAAAGAAAAATTTTTTTACATAAAAAATAGAAAGGGATTCTTTTCTGAAAAAGCATGAACTGTGGGAAAATTTTCTGCCAGGGAAATTGTCATGGTTAAAATTTATGACAGAGTTCCAAAAAAGGTTTTTGGGTGCATTTTGGAAACGTAATAATTTTAACCCGGTTATAAAATTTGGGCTAGGATTCAGGGGGGTCATTGGGTCCAGGGATTTTTTCCCCATTGCCCGATTGGAAATCGGGGAAAGGGAAATTTTTCCCCAAAATGAAAGGGCAATTGGGTTCCCACCTCAAATTTGGGGTTTTTTCCTTCCTCGGATCAATACCTTTGCACAACAGGCTGGGAAATGGGGTTGGGGCGTCTCGTCTTTTTTTTGGGCCCTTAAAAAAACTTGAAACTATGAAAATTTGAAAAATATTTTAATTTAGACCAAATTTTTGGGGGAGAAATTTTTTCAAAAGTGTTTTTACTTTTTGACGGTGAAATTAGAATTGCGTCTTAAAATGCGCCACATTTATCATGTGTTGATAAAACTGGGGCAGGGTTTGAACGTCCCAGTCTCAGTTTGTAAACCCTCTTTAAATTTTGGGTTACTTTTTTCCCAGGGAAATTTTGGGCGCACACCTGGCCTTTATTTGTCTCATTTAAGCCACGCCCCCTTTTCCCTGAACCCACGCCCCCTTTTAAGAATTCCCCCTTGTTTGGAGGGGCCCCCAAGGGAAGCGCCTGAAACTGTCTAAAACACATAGTAAATGTGGCGAAAAGCTTGTTTTTGGCACAAATTGAGCCAGAATTCTGGCGCAACTACTTTGATAAATCTGCCCCATTATGTTGTTGATAAGGTTGTGTTAAAAAAAAGGGAGCAGTGAGAGACAGTGGGGCAGATTTATCAATAGTGTCCTATTTTTACACAGTGTAAAGTTAGACTAGTGTCACGTTGGTCGGTAGTGGATCCGCTGGACCAGCGCAAGCGATGGCATAAGCCACACCAGGGAGCGGAGTCTAAGTAGAACCAGCTTCCTTGAAAAAGTAAGTTGAAACCAGTGAATCTTCTGCATAAAATACCTTTATTCCATCCGTAGATACAGGGGGGTACAGGGGATCAAACCGACGCGTTTCGGGCGTTTATATTGTGCCCTTGTTCACGGTATCACAAACATAATGTTACTTTACTACTTAAATAGGTATAGGGGCGGTACTTACAACACTATGTCATTTCCCCTTAAAACTAAAATAGTTTAAAAGTTACCTGTGGTTTTGTATCGATCTTCCTACTTTTCAGGTCAGAGCACGTACCGGGGGGCTTTAATAAATGTATGCAAGATCATTTCTGTAGTTCATTCCAGATGGGAATCGCGTCTCTAATTCATATATCCATGACGCTTCCCTTAAACGTACTATGTGCTGCCAATCATTTCCATTCTCAGGGCATTTAACCTTTTCTATCCCAAACCAGCGAAAGTCAGCTAATGAACTTTCATGGCATTCTACAAAATGTTTAGTTACTCCCGAGTATGTGCTCTGTCCTTTCTTGATGTTAGTTACATGTTCAGATATGCATATTTTTCCTTTTCGTATTGTGCTTCCCACATAGAAAACATTGCAGGCCATACATTGCACTACATAAATCAAATGATCAGTATCACAATTAATGAATTCTTCAATTCTATAAATTTTGTCTTTGTTAGGTCCTGCAAATCTATCCCGTTTGATACTTAGTTTACACGTTACATCTTTTTTTTTATTTATTAAAACCCCTCGGTACGTGCTCTGACCTGAAAAGTAGGAAGATCGTGTCGATACAAAACCACAGGTAACTTTTAAACTATTTTAGTTTTAAGGGGAAATGACGTAGTGTTGTAAGTACCGCCCCCCATTACCTATTTAAGTAGTAAAGGGTACATTGTTTGTTATACCGTGAACAAGGGCACAATATAAACGCCCCGAAACGCATCGGTTTGATCCCTTTGTACCCCCCTGTATCTACGGATGGAATAAAGGTTGGAATTTTATGCAGAAGATTCGCTGGTTTCAATTCTTTTTCAAGGAAATCATATGCTGGGCTAACAAACTGGGAGCCTGTGAACCGTGCGATCTATTACTGTGCATTCCACCCAAGTAGCGAAGCAGGTGCAAAGGATTCAAGCAATGCAATGGTGAGCAACATATCTTTGAATATGTGTAAGTAGAACCAGGTTTGCACCAGAGCCCGCTGCAAAGCGCGATGGAATCTACCAGGTCGCTTCCACTGGCGCGACTAGCTTGCGGCGGCGGCCAAGGTGTAGCGAGGTACAGAATCATCAGGCAATAAGGTCAGGGCAGGCGGCAAAGATTCGTAGTCGAGAGGCGTAGGCAAGGAGGTACAGTACACGGTAAAGTCGAAGACACCAAGAATGCTTTCTCAATAAGCTAGAGGGCACTAAAGATCACCCGGGGACGTTCCGGAAGTAAAAACCCTTTAGATAGGCCCAGGGGACCGGCCAACAACCAACCGTGGACGCGCTGGACCTTTAAATCGGGGAAAAGCCGGCGCGCCCTAAGGGAGGGGACGCGCCCGGGCCGGCAGGGACGCCGCACGAAGAGGAGCACGGGCTGGTAAGTCTGCCTGCATAGGGAAATGAGTGCGCCTGCGGCACGACACTCGGACCAACGGCCGCCGCTCGTCCCGCAGCCGGGAGGAGGCAAGAAGTTTCCCGGTGAGCCCGCAACGGCCGGGGGGCTGCGGGACCACCGGTGACGTCACCCCTCCCCCTTAGGCCTAACCCCTCCTCAGACCAGAGAAATCTCACCAAAAAGGCCATGGTCCAAGATGTTCTCCTCTGGCTCCCAAGATCTCTCCTCAGGCCGGAACCCCTCCCAATTGACAAGAAAATGACGTCTCCCTCTGATAAAATTTCTTTGCCAGGGATGTCCTTCACTGCAAGGACATTGGGGGTTTTCCCGCTTCAGGAGAAGGGGGTAATCCTCTGGGAGAAGCGGTTTTAGCATAAATGGATTCAGCAGGGGGCATTGAAAAAGAGTTTTGGGATCTGCATGGAGGGTGGGAGCAAAAATATGAAAGAAAAAAGAGCGTGGCGAGGTGAGAGGCAAAATGGTAACCCGGGCAATTCGGGAAACAAAGTGAGACATCTTTGAAAATCGATCAGTCACGACCCAGATCACGGTGTTACCCGATGAGGGAGGATTCAGTTTATAAAGTCCATCGCCACATGTGTCCAAGGTGTACAGGGTGTCAATCAAAGGTTGCAGCAGACCAGCAGGACAGGGCGGGGAGCCTTATTCCGGCACAAGTAGTACATGCCTCTAAAAATTTCCCCTTTGTATCTTTGGCAAGACCCGGCCACCAGTTAAAACCCGAGAGATTAACTGGTATGATCTCCGGGCCCCCGGGATCCCCCACCCACCAGAGAACTAGGTCCCCACTTCAGAATTCTCCTACGAAGCGACAGCCGCACATATGTCTTTACCTGGAGGAACCTGTTGTAGACGGGCGGGAGCCGTGAACAAGGCGTTCAGGAGAGATGATATGTTTTGGGGGAGTGATTCTTCTCCAACGATGTCCGAAGCACGGGAGAGGGCATCAGCCCTTACATTCTTTCAGCGGACGGAAGTGAATACGAAAGTCGAATCGGAGAAGAAGAGGTGACCACTTGAGCTTGGCGAGGATTTTAAGCCGCTGGGTGATTGAAGATACAGAAGTTCTTGTGGTCTGTGTACACATCCCAAAAGGGGTGACGGGCCCCTTCCAGGAGGGGGCGTCATTCCTCCAGGCCATCTTGATGGCAAGTAATCCCCCGGGCCTAATGGCATTTGTTTTTTCCGCCAGCGAGAAGATCCTAGAGAAGAACCCACAAATGGGTGTCTTCCCCGTGGGCCCCTTCTGAGTAAGGACTGCACCTGCTCCCACAAAAGGACCCTTTCCCCTTCCAACGAGAAACGGTTTTTACAGGTCTGGGCAAGACAAAATGGTACAGAGGCGAAAGCAGCCTTTAACTCGGAGAATGCCTTCTCGGCCGCTGATGGCCAACATCTCGGATTAGCCTTCTTCTACGTGAGAGCCACGATCGGGGCCACAGTGTGGGAAAAGTGGGGAATAAACTGTCGGTAATAGTTGGCAAAAACCCAAGAACCGTTGTATGGCCCGGGACCTACGGGGTGTGGCCATGAAGGCCCGCTAACTTGTAGGTCCATTAAAGCCTTTCCCCAAAGGGGGTTATGGGCCCAAAAAGAACACAGAAGATAAAGTAAAAAAAAAAAAAAGATGGCCCAGCAGAGCTAAAATAAAGTTTCAGTGCCGTCCACAACCAGAATTAAAAAATTCTAAAATTCAAGTGAAGATGCTTCTAAGTCTATGCTAACGCACAGAAAAACATCAGTTTTTCAGCTTTTTCGTTTTCAAAAAAAACGGTAACAAAGACTGAAAAAAACTCCATATACTCTTTTTTTAAAAAAGTCCTGCGTCTCCCCTGAGCTTCTTTTTTTGCTTGTTTTTTTTTTATGGTTGTATTTTTGTAAAATGTTGTAAAAAAGCCAGAGCAGGACAGAAAATTTTTTACAGGAGTTATGGAAAGGGGGGGCAGACGTTTTTGGCACTTTTTGTGGTGTTTTTTGCCGCAATTTTCAATGAAAAACCCCCCCAGGGGGATTATTCCCTCCCATTGGGTGTTAAAAAGGTTATACCTTATGAAATCTGCATTCAAATGTCTTATGTGTCCTTTTTGCACGTTCGTAATAAAATGATATGCTTTTTTCGCTAATGTTTTTGCGCAATTCAAAAATTTTTTCGCCAAAAAAAAACGTTTTTTGATTTTGGCTAGAATCCTTTTCTTAAGAGATTTTCGGGTAAAAATTTTTTAGCTTTGAACCCAAAAATAGTTTTCTTTTCGGATTTTTGGGGCAAGAATCCTTTTTTTTTATGGGTTTTGCCACTTTAAAAACCTTTTCTTTTTCAGATTTTGGTGCAAAATCCTTTTCTTTACAGATTTTGGTGCTAATAAAGTTATCTCATTTGCGCTAAAAGCCCCTTTTTTTTTTTCGGATTTTGGGGCAAAAATACTTTATTTTTGGATTTTGGCGGGAAAAAATAAATTTTTATGGATTTGGCCCTAAAAAACCTTTCCTGTACAAATTTTTGCGCTAAAAAAATTATTAGTTCTGACGCTAAAAAAACTTTTTATGTATTTTGGGCAAGGACTCATTTTTTTTGGGTTTTGGCATAAAAAACCTTTTTTTTACAGATTTTGACGCAATAATTATCTTGCTTGAGTAAAAAAAT